>JBAMBS010001169.1:0-91476 GCA_037044455.1 Zygothrica quintamaculata | reverse complement strand
AGTTGCTCTTATCCAATGGTCTCACTTTTCCTTTGAATAGGTTATCAAACCATATTATATATACATATATAAATATATATATATATATTCTATATATATGTAAATAGCAACTAAAGTGGTGTTTTTGCTTGGAAAATTTTCCAGTTCATTGTTGAAGAAGTACTTAAATTTGATTGCCCATTGCCGTTAGTTTAGTTCATTTTCCCCCAGTTTCTTTTGTTTGCTATATTACGTATATAGATAGAGAAATAATGGAAAAGATTAGAAGATGAAAAAGGAGGGGCATTGAGAGGGTAGTTGGATAATTCCAGCTATATCCAAGCTATTCAAGTTTTCTTCTAGTATTTGCATAAACAATTTTCTTCATACGTTCAATTGCATTTTCTTTTTATAACCTTTAAAACACTTTTAAATTGTGTTGAATAAATATTTATTTATTTAATTTATAAATAAATTTAATTTATTTATATATTTTAATAAATATATAAAGAAAAAGTAATGTATATAAAATTCATTATTTAAATCTGTTTTTCTTTTGTTAGTATTAATTTTAGCTATAATAAAAAATATATGACCTTTATAAATATACAAACTAAATTATAAATATGTTACAATTAGAAATTTCATTAATTAATTATTTAATTTAATTGATTTTTTTTTTTTATGTTATGTGGCTCGAACCCTGAACCTTTCGTGTTGTTCTATTTTTAGTTTTTATCGACTATTACTACAAGTCTCTCCTAAGGCAGCTATATATAGCTGTTTCCCTTATGCTCATTGCAGGGTTGTCAGGGTTTTGTCATAAAAATAAACCAAACACAATTTGAACAAGTTCAATTCAAAATATTTGGATTATATATAAAATTGTGGCATATTAAAAAAGATGAAAATAAATGTGCCAAGACATAAATAATAAAGCAAAAGTATTATATAATAGTATAAGAATTTAGAAAACTGACTGAACAGTAAAAAATATATGGTACTAAAATCTACCCTTTATATATATATAAATACATATATATATATATTTGTGTATTGCAATGTTTAAAACAATTTGCTAGTAAATGTAATCAATTTAAATAGTTAAGAATATTTTGTGTTAAAAAAACAGCTTGAATGTGTCAACACATAAATAATGTACCATGTTTTTATTTATTTATTTATTTATTTTTTTTTTTATTTCCATGGTGCATTGGTACCAAATGTGACGGCAGTCAGCGCGCACGTCTCATTAGTGCACTGACAAAGTTGATTGCAAATGGAAGAGATCAACAACTAAATATATATCTCTAACTCGCTCGCACTGCTGCTTAGACGTTCGTGCAGACTGCAAGTCTCTCTCCCCTTCTTTTGTTGTTAGTTTTTGTTGCCTCTCTCACGCCCGCTCAGTCTTTATCTTCCGTGTTCTCGCTTTGCCTGTGGACACATGTATTGCGTTATAAGCAATTAAGCAACTGTTGCAGTTTTTGTTTTTTTTTTTTTTGTTTCTTTATTTTATTTTTATTATTATTAGTAAACGCTTAGCCTATGTGGGTGAGTATTGGTGTGTTTTGGTGCATACTAGTGAGGTGTGTGTGTGTGTGTGTGTGTGTGCGTGAGGGCAAATGCCCTGCAAATTGTAGTCAAATCAAGAAGTGCCATTAAATTGACGGCGAGAAAGCATTATTTAAAATTACAAAAAAAATTAAATAAATAAAATAAAATAGTTGTAAATAAAAGTGAAACCGACTACAATAAAGCCTTAACCAATGTTTATTTATATACAACACATAAATATACAGTAAAACTGAACAGATACGCACACTTAACTCATTTAATTGGAATGTGTTTTTGCTCTAAACTAAAACAGACAAATAAACTTATTAGAACCAAACAGGTTCCCAGCTGGCTGGCATAGATTTGCATACACCTATTAGCCCCTTTGCTATAACTTTTTAATAGGTTAAGGGTAAAAACCAAAACAAGCATAAAAATAGAAATATATTTATAAAGTATATACATATATATATATATATAATAATTGGAATATGCAAAGCATTTATAGAAAATTAATAAACAAAACGATTTGTTGGAATTTTATGCCAATTATTTATAATAAAAATCAATATGAAATGATTAACAGTTAAACACTTTAAGCTTATATTCTCTGCTATGCTCTATTCCTTACTCTTCTGTACTCTTTGTGTCTGGCGATTATTTTCTAGTGTTGCACTACCAAAACTGGTTTCTTTTACTCTTTGTTTCTTTGTCTCCTTTTTTTTGCGTCTGTCTACATCTTTTGAATCAATCGCAAGCTAAGTTGAAGCTTGTTTCTTGCACTTTTCTTTCACATTTTATGCGTTATAGCAAAAATATTCAAAAAAAAAAAAAATAAAAATAAAAATAAAATATATACTGGAATTGTATATAGAAACCACTTAAAGTATAATTATGTGCATAAGTTTTATTTTATTATTATTATTATTTCTTATGCTTTGCTTTGGTTTTTACTGCTGCTGCTGCAAAAAGTTAATATATTTGGAACAGTATTTATAATATACCATATAATATATATATATATATAATCGATATATATATTTATAGTAGGTATACATATATATAATCGGTATGGCAACAATTAGCTTATGTTTTATTTATGTCAAAGATAAAAAATGCACATGCTAAAAGCGCTGATAACAACTTAATGTAGCAATTTTATTTCTGTTAAAGTTTTTACAGCTCAATAATAACAATGTCAACTGTTAACTGTTTACAATATATATATTATTATTATATTTATTTGTTTTAATAAACTTAAGAAATGATTATATTATAAAGAGCAATCGATTGGTTTGCTATTACAATATGAATCGATTCTATTTGTAGAGCATTCGTTAAGACATGCAATAGTATTGTTGTTGTAGTTGTAGTTGTAATTGTAGTTGTTGTTGTTGTCTTTTTTGCAGGTATTATGTATATTTGGTATGTTTGTCTTCTGAGTCATGTTAGTGTTGTTGGTATTGGTGTTGTTATTTGATGTTGTTGTTCCTGTGCGTCAGCAGCAACATACAACAATACGATACGATAGCAGCGATTTATTTATTTGTGCTGCGGTGGCAAAAGTCAAACCGGAAAGAAGCTCAGACATAAACAGACATACACTTACACACACACACTTACACACTTACACACTTACACACTTACACACATACACGCACAGACAGACACACTCAAACAAAGAGCTAGTCTTACAATAATGTCCAAGATATGGAACTGGCCTAGACAAAGACCTCGACGCCTCTTCGACAGTTTGCCTAAGTTGACCACAGGGCCAACAATCCAACAAGCCAAGTGAAGCCAACAAACAAACAGACATCAACAGCAGCAAACAGCATTGCTACTAGTATTACAATTCAATGCACTTTTCCACAGTTGAATTATCCGGTTTCCAAAGTCATTTGGTTAACCTAAAATGCTTAAAATAATTTCAGCACAAAAACCCAAATAGCAACACGAAATTTTATTGAAAATATTTTCCATCTGGTAGTAGGTAGGTACTGTAAACAAACAATGAATATTGCTCTTGCCATACTCAGAACATACATACAAGTGATAACCTAATAATGCTCTGTATTACTCATTCTCATAAAGTTCGATAATTGAATTTTTTGCCGCTGTCTCTCCTCAGTATGATACAGATGCTTATTTTTGTTGTTGTTACTCTTCCTCTTATACTAGTTGTTCCTGTTGTTGCTGTTGTTGCTGTTGCTGTTGTTAAAGTAATCAAGAAGTTTCATTAGTGTCACTTCACATTGCTGATGTCTTTCACTTCTTCTTCTTCTTCAGTTTATGCTTCCTTTTTCACTTTCAACTCACTTGCTTTAATAACATTATTTATTTTTAGTATACTAGTATATTGAGTTGAGGAAACTTACGTATTATTTGCAACTTATATTAACTACTTTTAGTTGTTTGTTACATCAGTTTAGTTGAACAACATTTCTGTTGGTTGTTGTTATGTCTCTTACATTTATTACATTTCATTTCATTTCCATTTCAATTTCAATTTCAATTTCTATAATTTACGTAACGCAGGACTCTGACACTTGATACCAGACATGCATCTTAACGATATTTACTTTATTCTATATTTAAGTTATTTACTTTGTTAAATATAATTGGATTTGATTTTCACATATTTTACGTTAATTAAGTTAGTTTACGGTAAGCTTTAAATGCAGCTTTTCTTACGTACGTGGAATTTTATTATGAAGTATATTACGTTACTTTCCATTGCTTTAATTACTACGCTAAGTTAATAACGTTAAATGACTTTGGTAAATTTACGTCTAAATTACCTAATTAGTTTATTCTTTAGTTACTTACGTTGTGTTATGTGACTGGCGTTACTTAGCTTTCATTTTCATTCGTTACGTTACGTTGCATTGCTCTATCATTCGTTTACGTTAGTTTAGGCTATTGACGTTACTTACGTAAATGCACTTTAATTACTTTATGTAATGTTATACTATTCTTAATCTACATTCGTATATGTAGATTTTATTCTTACGTTACGTTTTATTTTCATTCGCTACGTTACGTTGCATTGCTCTACTAGCATTCCCTTACGTTACTTTGGGCTATTGACGTTTCGCAACGTTTCTTACGTCCCTGCCCTTACTTTATGTAACGTTATACTATGCTTAATCTATATTCGTATATGTAGAATATTACGTAACCTTTAATTTTCATTCGTTACGTTACGTTGCAATGCTCTACCAGCATTCCCTTACGTTATTTTAAGCTATTGACGGTTCGTAACGTTACTTATATAACTGTACTTTATGTAACGTTATACGATTCTTAATCTACATTCGTATATGTATAATATTACGTAACGTTTCATTTTCATTTGTTACATTGCGTTTCATTATTCTACTAGCATTCCCTTACGTTGCTTTAGGCTATTCACGTTTCGTAACGTTACTACTACTACTTTATGTAACGTTACGTAACACTATTCTTAATCTACATTTCTATGCGTAGAATATTCTTACGTTACGTTATATTAGCTGCGTAAAGGTAATCGGTTATATCCTTTATATCAACTACAACCATTGACAAATACTGACGACTTTTCAGCTTATGTTTGGTCTATTATATATATAAATACTTACCTTACGTATAGCTAATGTTGTCTACTATCTTACTAACAATTACGTAACATGCCTTACGTTACTTTACTTATAGATATTATTTGGCAACTGTTACGTCATTGACAAAATTTATCAAAATCTGAAGTTTACTTTACTTAGTGTATTCAATTTGACTGTACGTAAGTGGGCCGCAACGTACCACTGACATCACTATTATTACGTCATTTATCATACGCCCCTTTTTAACTAACGTTACTTACATCTCCCGCTGCTCAACGATTAAACCATAAAAACCTTCGACCTTTCATATCAAAAATGACACATTAATCCATTGAGTCTTATGAGACTTAACTCCGATCCGTGATATACATGTAATAACATTAATTGGAATACTTTGGATTAACTTATCAGTGTCAGTGTTAATCCTCTAGAGAAATAAGCTTTGAATTCTCGTTGCCAAATGGCATAAGAGATAAATATGATATATATGTAGAATTCATCTATTAATAATATATGGAATTTCTATGGATAAGTCCGATGGAAGAGAATAATTTATTTATTTTGTTTTTTTTAACTGAAGTTGAATGCCTTATGTTTATCATAAACAATTTCAACTTGACCTGAATCTTCTATTGAAGTGGACGCCACAGTTATTGTCGCCAATTCTTATCAGTTTTGTGTGATAAGCGCTTTTCCTCTCCCACTCCCATCCCGCCCCCTTGCTCTCACTGCAGCTGTGTCTTTACTCATTTGATACTTAAATTGATCAAATAAGGGCATCAGTCTGGCAATTGGCAATTGGAAATTGAGCTGCAAACTGACGCAGTGCATCGAATTTCTAGATCAGAATGTTACCATTTCATGGTGTTAACTATGCACAGCTTAGCAACTTGGAGCGTCGTTGCCGCCGGTTCGATTAGGATTAGCTAGAGATTACTCTGTTTCAATGATAATATTGATAATATTATTTTTAATTTTATTTTTAATTGCAGCAATGGAGTCAGCGTTGAAGGTGCCACACATAAACAGGTGGTGGATCTAATTAAATCTGGTGGAGATTGCCTAACATTAACGGTTATATCAGTAACACAACAGGAGGCCGATAGACTGGAGCCGCAAGAGGATCAAAGCGGCTATTCCTATATTGACTATTCGGATAAGCGTTCATTACCCATTAGGTAAATACTTAGATTGATGCAGATTGATAAATTGATTGAAATTGAACTAATATTGAACAATGAATTGAATCTATTATAGCATACCCGACTATAGCATTATAAATCGTCATGGTGAACGTTATATTGTCTTCAATATACATATGGCTGGACGTCAGTTATGTTCACGCCGATATCGTGAATTTGCCAATTTGCATTCGATGCTGCGCAAGGAGTTTAGTGGATTCAATTTTCCTAAATTGCCAGGGAAATGGCCATTTCAATTGAGTGAACAACAATTGGATACACGTCGTCGTGGCCTAGAACAATATCTGGAAAAAGTTTGTGCGGTGCGTGTTATTGCTGAAAGTGATGCTGTACAGGATTTCTTAACCGATACCGAAGATGATGTATCCGCATCACCAGTTGATATTAAAGTAATGCTACCCGATCATGAGGTTACCACAGTCTCTGTTAAAAAATCATCAAATGCTCAAGTCGTATGGGAGATATTGGTGCAGCGCGCCAGTCTAACAGCCTATACGCAACAATATTTCTATCTATTTGAGATTGTTGAATATAATTTTGAACGTAAATTGCAACCACATGAGATACCGCATCAATTATATGTACAAAATTATAGTACAGCATCATCGACGTGTCTATGTGTTAGGCGTTGGCTCTTTTCCGTTAGTAAAGAGTTAACGTTACCCGATGGCGAACAGGCGTCACGTTTTATCTTTTATCAGGCCGTTGATGAGGTTAATCGTGGCAATATACGTGCCGATGGGCGACTCTATGAGCTAAAGGCATTACAGGATGCCAAAAAGGCAAACGATTATCTAGCATTGGCTCGTACATTAGCTGGTTATGGTGATGTTGTATTCCCGCATTGCTCCTGTGATAGTCGCAAGGAGGGTCATGTTGTACCCGCCGTAGGTATGTATATATAAACACACAAACATATTTATATATATATATAATGACATTCCTTATATTGTATGCTGTGGCAGGCATGAAGAGCTTTCGTTTGCATGCATGTCGCGAGGATGGCTCATTGGAGGCACAAATGGTGGAGCTAACCTGGGATAGTATAACACGCTCGGAAAGTGATGAGGAATCAATGTCCTTTTGCTTTCAATACAATCGACCAGATAAGCCAGCACGTTGGGTTAAAGTTTATACGCCATATGTAAATATATATACTATATATCCTCTATATATATTATAACTGAATAATATGTTTTAATATTTCAATTTTTTGTTTTGGATTATAGCACGCATTTCTTGCGGACTGCTTTGATCGGATTATGGAGGAACGTAAATGGGATGACAGCGGTGATTAAGGAGCATGCAATCTATGCATATATGGAACAGATCGTATATATATATATATATATATATATATATATATATATATATATATATATATATATATATATATATATCAACTCAAGATCAATTCTAGGATCCATCAACAAATTCATCACAGCGAAGCGGCCCAATGCAGCCTAAGTCACATACACCCCAACATTCTCTATACCCACATGTATACACACACACACCACAATACACACATACTCACACTTACACATCAAAATTTGCTGTTATATATATCATATATGTATGTATATATATATATATATATCATATAGAAATTTGTCTGTTAAACTAAAATTATTTGTGCCACACCCCTTTGTGCGTGAGTGTGTGTTGTGTGTGTGTTTGTGTGTGTGTAAGTGTAGGGGAGCAGGCAGGCAGCTCAAACTGCTACTAAATTTTTTTTTTTTTTTTTTTTATTGGATTAACTTATATATATATATTACCCATCCAATCCTCAAGTCTCGTTAAACCTCACGAAATAAAAAGCAGCAAAATAATTGGAAAATTCTACATATATTATTAACTAAGTATATAATATTTAACTTATGTATATTGTTGAATATATATTAATGCTGATATTTGTTAATGATGTCAAAAGTTGCAGCTATGGTTTGTTCATATATAGGGGACTATATATATATAAAGAGAGAGAGATAGCGAAGGCGGCACCTAAGCACATAGACATAGAGATAGCAAGATATTGCTTAAAAGAGAGGTAACAATTGGTAGAACACACACACCACACACACACACACACCCACACACATACTCACATACACCTACTAACATACATATACACACATACACATACGACAAGGCACCAATTTAGTGAATGAACAAAAATTTAAAGTCAAAAATAAAAAAACAAAAAATATTTAACAATGATTCTCATTAAAAAATAATTACGAACAAAAGAAAAAAAAACCTAAAATAAATATAAAAACATATGAATTCTAATTATAATAGCGTGTATATTCAACAACACAACAACAACACATACATATGTAAATGCTAAGCAATTAGAAAACCTTTTTTTTTGTGTATTTAATTTTATATATCTATATATATATATATATTTTTTTTTTTTCGATATTTTCAAGCTGCTTTATGTAAAAAGTCAATTTTAATTGTGAAATATATAGAACTATATATAGATTTATATATATATATATATATATATATATATATATATATATATATATAGATATTTATGATTATGCTATCTGTTATTATTGAAAGATATGCAAAATCAAATTAAAAAAAAATTTATTTAATATAAAAAGAACAGAATTTTTTTTTTTTTTTTTGTGTTCATATGAAAAATTGTAAGTAAAATTAGCCAGAGTAAATATATTAAATATATATATATATATATCAAGCAATGTCATGACGTGTGTATGTGCAGGTTTATGTATGTGTGTGTGTGTGTGTGTGTGAGCGTGTGTGTTTGTAGGTGTAGCTGTAGTTGTGTGATAGCATCAGGCAGGAGTAGAGAAAGCAAAAAGTGGAAAATTGTAAAAAAAAATTGAACAAATTTTATAATGAGAATAGTGTGAGATGTTAGAAAGAGATCAAATAGGTTTACGAAGCAAGTTATTATGAAACAGGCTTTTTAATATATATTAAAAAATACATACAAACACACACACACACACACACACATACATATGCATTATAAACACACACAGAATATGCAGTTATTGAAATATAAAAAGAAAAATTAAACTTCGACTCTTTTAACTCTATTTATACATACCTGCATATATACGGCTCATACATACACACACACACACACACACACGCACGCACACAATTCCATACATACACTCACACGCATATATATCTATATATTTATATATATAAACATATATATATATATATATATATATGTAAACATACATTTATCAACGATGCAAGTGACGTCTGCTTGTGATATTTACAATTTACACAATTATTAATTATGATTATGATTATGATTATTATATTATATACCACTATGATTATTATTATCGTATATATATATATATATATATATATATATATTATAAAAATTTTATTTCATATTTCTGTTGCTGTAGCTCCTCTGTTTCTATATTTCATTTAATGTTATATTTATTAAATCTGTATTCTAGTATTTATAATTTGAAACGTGTCTCAAAAAACAACAGAAAATATATATATATATCTATATCTTTCAGATATAAAACAACATATATATATATATAAATAAAGAAAAGAACAAACATAAATAAATTTAAATTTGTAGAAGCAAAATCTTTTGGCCATTTACCCGTAGCAAATATAATAAATAAATACATAAAGAATTAACAAATAAATATCTTTAGTTGTCTAACTATGTATATTCCAAATAAATATATATATATTATATATATGTTTCTTATATAAATTATATATTAAAATTTGATTTAATTTGTTTTCCATTTTATTAATTTTTGTAATTTTATTTGTCTTTTTTTTTTGTGTATAAAAAAGAAAGAAAAGAAAATGATGAAAACAAATGTTAAACAAAAGCATATAAATGTATTTGTAATTGTATTTATATTATAAAAAAATTAATACTAAAAAAAAACCAAAAAAAAAAAAATTGAAAGGAACAACAACAACAACACCAATAACACCAACAAACAGCAACAATAGCAACAAAATTTGCTTAAAAATTATTTTTAAAAATTTCAAATCGAAAACAAATTTTAAAACAAGTCATGAAATATTTAATAAAAATATAAATATATAAATAAATAAAAATTAAATTAAATATCTATATAAATCTATATATATTTATATATATATTTAAATATATACATATATATAGTTAAGCAACATAAAAACATTCCTTAAAAAAGATGAAGCAAAGTCGAACTTAAATAAATTGAATATCAAATGTTTTCTTACACATTAAAAAAAAATATATATATATGTATATGTATGTATAGATATATATACATATATAAAAAAATCAAATTAAATATGCGCATATTTAAAACAACCAAATATTTAACAAAAAAATACAAAAAAAAATATTATTGGAAAGTTACATAAAAAGAGAAAAAAATCTTAAAAAAAAACTTGAAAATAAATAAAAAAAACTCAAGCACTGGGCAGCGTTCAATATATCGAGTTACTACTGCACAGACAGTACCAAAGCTTATTGTTTATGAAACTGTCCCACGTCCCACGTCCCATTCCCCCTCCACCCAGTAAATTATTAAAAACAACAAAAAGAAAAGCTATGAAAAGAAAATCATGCGAAGAAAAAAAAAAACACAACAACAAAAAACAACACTAAAAGAAAGTTACAAATTTATTGAAAATAAAAAAAATTGCATTTTTCCCCTTTTCAAAAAAAAAAAAACAATTTAAATAACTGTTTTATTTCTGGTGGGTTAAAATGTTTTGTATTTCTTCTTTCTTTTGCCATCATTCGTAAATGTTTTATGGCTGCAAAGTTGTGCGTTTGGTTTCCCTTCGTCATCTGAAACTGTTTTGTTTCATCTTGGGCTTATTTTCGTTTTTGGTTTACATCGTATACGTAAACGTTTTCTTTTACTTCAATGCAAAAATTTTTCGTACTTTATTTACATTACATTTACTTCCTCTTTGCTTTGTGTTGCATTCGTTAACGTTGCTAATATGTTCAGTCTCTTTATTACACTTGCTTAGATTTTTATTTGATTTAACAATTTTCCCCATTTTACAGAGCATTTCAGCAGTCGAGCATATCCCATTTTAATATATTCATAAATTGTTTGGCTGTGTGCAAAATTTAAATGCAAAAAAAAAAAAGTTTCTTAATGCGTGCCACATAAAACTTTAACACACCTTAGAGCAAGACAGAAAGAAACAGAGAGAGAGAGTGGGAGTGAGAGTGAGAGAGAGTTGTGGGTTCAACCAAATTCAATCAAGTTGCATGTTGCATGATAATGAGTTAAATGTAATCAATTCGCAATATAAAAAAAATGAAACCACAATTTCAACTCAATTCAATCTCATTCAGAATTTATGAGCAGAATATTACGTATACGATTTTTATAAAGTCTCATCGATCGATCGATTGGTTTAATCAACTTATCAGTCGATTGATTGATGGTGCTTTAGTTTTAACTCTCTTAATGACATAAGGAAAGAAACGAAAAATCAAAAGTATATGTCAACTCTGTATACCCTTTAGCTTCAGCTTAATATTTGCTTCATGAAAATTTAGAAATTTCTTAGTTTCTCTGCTAGAAGCATTCTCTGTCCGAAAAACAATATATTGTAGGAAGGCCACTTGCGGTTGGGTCCCCTACTTAAGGAATCTTCTGTGTGCTTTAAATCTATGTGGAGAGACACTCTGTATACATATTTCTTCCGAGAAGAAGCTGCAATTAATCAAAAGGATTTCATAAAAAAGAGTTCCAGATATCTGATAAGTCCCCAAAAAGAAAAAATTACCTACAGTACACTCCTTATAGGAATATCGGGATGTTAAAGTTACTCAGGAGAAACCTTTAATATGATAATGATATTTTATTTTGATGTAAGCATTATATATACTGTATTAGGAACGTCTGCCCAAGGATATTCTCTATTAGAAAGTCGCATTTCGTGGTAGGAACTTACTTTGATATAAAAAACGTTCGTTGGTTAGGGAAATATTTGCTTTCCTGTGAATATGCTGTTATTCACGATCTTTCAAGTTGTCAGGTAATCCTATTTTGATGTAAGGATTATCTATATCTTTGGACGTCTATCCAAACGATATTCTCTATTAGAAAGTCGTGGTAGGAACTTCCTTTCATATAAAAACGTTCGTGGGCTAGGGAAAAATTTGTTTTCCTGTAAATATGCTGTTATTCAGGGTCTGCTAGGGTGTCAGGTAATCCTATTTTGATGTAAGGATTATCTTTACTGTGTTGGGGACGTCTGTCCAAAGGATATTCTCTATTAGAAAGTTGCATTTCGTGGGAGGAACTTCCTTTGATATAAAGAACGTTCGTGGGTTAGGGAAAAAATTTGATTTCCTGTGAATATGCTGTTATTTAGGATCTCCCAGGTTGTCAGGTAATCTATTTGCTTTAAGTAAATTATGGAACTTGCACTTTAGAACATTATGGAATTAACTTCTTTATACTGATATTTTTAACACTGATTTCAGTAGAAGCTTCAGATAGATTAGGGAAACTAATGTACCAGACGAAAACGCTCTGTCTGATGGAAATAAAGTGAGAATGGGAAACCTTTGACGTTTATTGGTATTATTTGATCAATTGTTAAGATCAGTTGAAGGTTGATTAAACGTTTTATGGCTACTGATAGCAGTGGCACTTATAGCCTAAGACCTGAGCCGTTGAGAGGTGAACGATAGACAATAAATACGCTATAGGCATGGTAAGAGAGAGAGAGAGAGAGAGAGTGTGTAATATTTATCATCTAATTAGGTAAGCAAAGCAAAACAAAGGCAATCGAACGCTTGTTTGTTTGTAGCTTAAGAAATGAATTTAATTAACTAAACCAATAAACATGGTAAATACAAGTATGTTAAATTAACTGGCGGATAAAGTTGAAAGCGATGCGTACAACGCGTCGTATGCGTAATCAGTGCCGGTTTAATCGGCTATATAACAACGGATGGGATGATTATAATGATAACCGAAAATAAAAGCAAAAAGCAGCAAAAAAAAAAATAAAATAAAATAAAATAACAACGATGATTAAAAGCAAACCTCACACACACACACACACACATACAGTTGGCACAGTTTTATGGCTTATAGCCCTATAGCAACTCCAATGCCTCCCACTGTTAATTCCCACCTAAAAACCTTGCCCCCCAACTCACCCAATCTACTAGCTGCCAGCCTGCACTCTCCCCACCCAAGCTCAGCGTCGCGCTCTCATAGCTGTTGGTGGTTTTAGGAGCATTTGGCATGTGGTTTGCACAGCGAGTCGCAACCTGAACGCGTTCGCGTATGCACGTGTCCCGTTGTAACGTGTGAGTTGAATTGTAACTGAACGATTCGGTTATAGCTGAGGCAATATGCCGCAGTCGGTGCCAAAGCTGCTGGCTGCGCAGGCGCTTAACGTACAGCCAGATGAGGCATTGGATATACCCTATGCAGATGATTTAGATGAAGATGAGCAGGCGCAGGCGGCAGTAGAGGAGCAGCAAAAACAGAAACGACAATCGTTGCGTCAACGTCGCAACATGGAATTGCCGCATTTGATTGTGGTCAATGAACTTAGCGAGCCCGAAAGTTTATCATTTAATTCGGCAACAACAACACCAACAATATTAATGGATACCGAACGCGATAGGGATCGAGATAGGAATAGGGATAATGATAGGGAGCACTTTGGTCCAGGATTACGAAGAAATTCGATATCGCTGCCAATGGGCATCAATTCATTGGATATGGAGGCATTACGTCTGCGACATCAAATGCAATCTCAGGAGGCGTTACACGAAGAGAGTCAAGCAGAAAGTGTGAGTGTGTCTTCTTCTTCTATTCTACTTCTACTTCTTCTTCGTCATTATCTTTCTTTACTTTCGATTTGTTGAGGCAGACTGAAACAAAAACAAGTTTAAAATCACAAAAAAAAAAACTTTAATAATTATAAAACGCTTATTAAGCATCAGCTGTACACGCGTGTGTTTGTGTGTGTGTGTGTGTGTGTGTATGTGTCAGTGTGTGTAGTTAACTAAAATGTTTGCTAATTTGCTTTATCTTAATTAAAAATAATTTAGACAGGTTTTCTTCTTATTTATAGACCTTAAATTGCGGTTTCGAAATGTGTTCTAAATCACAAAATTTTATGACAGAAATCACAAAATTTTCCATTATTTGTATTTTGCTTATAATTATAGTAACCTAACTCAACTCACCTTAACTAAATGCATATCATATCATCACTGTGCCATCATCAAATCATCATTATATCATTAGCATCATCTTGACATCGAATTATCATTAACGATTCGATCATTCGATTAATTCTACAAAAATATTAATATTATTATTGTTTACTCTTTATATGTTTGTAATTAACGTGAATTGCAAATAATCAACAGCTATTAAATGTAGCAGCATATACGACTTATAGATGCCCTTTACTAATTACTCCATGCTGCAGGTAGCTGCTTTGAGTGTTTGCAAACTGTATGAGATTCTTTTGCATCTTAAGAGATTCAATTAGCGCTTTTGACTTTTAGATATCATAGAAAAAGCTTACAGACAACGAAAGCTATATACATTTATATTCCCTTTATTTTACCCTTTATTTACTTAGGGTATATCAGTATAATGTGTGAAATATTGCCATATGTTATTTACACTATGCTGCAAAAATGATGCCTGTTATATATTAATATAACCCCAATATGAATGCTTTGTTCAAAGGTAAATTTATTTACAACTCATATTACAAGCCTGTACGTCATATTAGAGGTTATTAAAGATTAAGCAAAATGTTGCAAGGTATTTAAAATCGTGCAAAAATTTTATAAAGATTTGAAAACTGTAGTGAAAACAGCTCAAAAGCAAACACAAGATATCTTAATTCGCATAAAGCCCAAAAGTATGCTACAAAAATATTTTTGTTTGGTGGCTTGCGGAAGTTTTAACAGCGATTCCACTAAGGTACCAGAATACTTGCTAAGTAAAAACAAATACATTGAAAAATAAATATATTTAACTGATTGAATCTAAGTTGAATAAATATATCTAAGCCAAAATTAATAAAAATAAGTTTAAGTAATTTGTAGGAGTCCTGTGTCTGACTTGCTGTAAGGATTGTGATTGCTGTCATTGTTGACGTAACAAATGTCTAAGCGGAACTCTTTAAATGATAATTAAATATTTATAAATTCTCTCTTCAATATACTTAAAACATAGTATTATTATAATCAAAGAGAAATTCAATTACATTTTACCTGGTCAATTAAATTGAAACTATATCCATCATACCGGAATTGGAATGGTTAAAGACCTGATAGACTATAATTTATGGACACCAGTTAAGATTAGCAGTTAAATCTAGTCAGCCACATATATAATGGCAGTGGGTTGAACCGTATAATTTACGAGTCTGCCATGGCAATTTCTCGGCACATATCAAAATCAAATTCCATGCCGAGAGACGCCATTGTATTCAACGAGGTTAGTTCAATAAATATCTGTCAATGTTGTAAAATATTGCGATGCATAACAAAATTCACAACTGATGTTTGTCTTAGACGTCAATTGAGTTAAAGCCAGTAAAAGGTTTACGTATGCGTCAGTAGGAAATTGAGATAAGACTTTATGTTGCTGTTAGTAAAACAGAGGAGTGTGAACATTTATGGAAAACAGTTTTATCAATCGCATATAAGTATGAAATTATCACCAGTTTAAGAGTTACTTTAACGGCCAGTAAAACGTTTACGAATGCGATTGTATGAGAGTTATGTTATATGTAAAAACACGTACTTATAATTTACATTCATACTGACAAACTTAAGTATCATATTATCTTTAGTATAAGAGTAGCTCTACCAGTAAAACGTTTATGAACATCAAATGAAAAGTAGATTCACAGGCAACTGTTTGTTATAGATTGAGGCGGGGAGTAAAAGAGAAAGCTTATATCAAAGCTTACCACAGCAAGGGGATGCTAGAAGTTACAACATATATAAATTGGCAACAAAGGACAATAATAACAAAGGAAAATGAATGATAAAATAAAGTTTTACCAAGTACAGCCCTCGTAGTTAATATGTAGTCAAGATGTAAGGCAAAAGTCTCAATGAAATTGTGAGAAATGCGAAGCCGAAGCGTCATAATTAATCACTCAGGAACGAGTATTCATATTTGTATTCGTTGTCGTAGTCGCTATGAAGCCCGACATCGAGTGATTAAACAAATACATATAACACATACTCATACAGTCATACACACACACACAATTACACCCACAGATAGATAATTTCAAGCAAAGCCGACACTTCTAATACAATATTCGAGCAATTATCAAGCAACCGGCAAAGGCAGCAGACTGCGCACTGCGTTCTGGAACTGTGTACGAATCTGTTGTGTGTTTTTGAACTGTTTTAACTGTAAATATAAGCCAAATTCACGTGATGAGCAATTTAACGCAGCAGGATAAAATAAAGGATGCCTCACAGGAGTCAGAGTCAGAGCCATTAACTGCGGTTAAGGCAGGTACTTGCAATATTCGGATACATTTTTTTAACTGTATTCAACGAAACTTAACTAAACTAAACTAAACCAAACTAATCTAAACTGATCTGCTCGGAATCTGATCTGATTCTGATCTAATCAAAATCTTATAGTATTTTGATATATTGGTTTTGTGGCTGGTCTAAACTGGTTTACAGCTGATAGCCACAATCGAATATAGGAAAACATCAACATAATACATGCGCTTCATATATACATTACAAATCACGCATACGCCGCGTTTCCGCTTAAGATATACTATATATATATATATTTATATATATAGACTGATCTATATATATCAATCTGCTTCTTATTTTTTTAGATTATAGACGATACTTCATCCTCAAGCATATGTACACCAACAATAACACCAGCGCCAGTCAATTCCGATCAATCAGATGTCAATGGAATCAGCAAGGATAATGATGACGACGATAGCACCGATGAGTTTGGTAATGCCAAAAAGCCAGTCTATCGGTAAGTTATATCACACACACATGTATATACATATATGTATAAATATCTCTGGAAATCTTAGACTATTATTTCTGTCACTTAAGTTGCATTTTCTTTGCCTTCAGTTGTATTTTTCAATAACATTTAACACGCAAGTGTTAATTAACCAAGGTTGATTAAAGCTATTATATGCTTGACTATTATATACCCTGTCTGAATAATAAAGCATATAGATTTTAAGGTAAAAGAGTGTAACACTTTTTAAGCTACAAAAGTTGTAACTACTTTTCTGGTTGCAAGATTTACATCTTGCACACAACTAACTTTGTTAAACTCAAAAGAAATATTTAATTTTATATGCAATATTTATTTGATTAGCTCTAAAATGTTTATTAAATAATAATTTAAGCTGTTGCATTCGATATGATAACAAAATTGTAACAATATTGAAACAAGATCGTTTAAAAGGCATTCCATGCAATTTATTTTACACACGCAACTCTTACTTTCATGCAAAAACTGCTAGTAAAACTTGCATGTCAATCTTGCAATCGAAAGCAATTTGAGGATAAAACTGATCGCTTTTTAACATTTCCTGTAAATAACAGTTGCATTTCCTAAAACCTTTCATACCCAATGCTGTCTGGCAGCACCATTTCAAATGATGTGGCAGCACTTGTTACGTGCTTGATTCATGCCAGAGTTCAGACTGCAATTAAATTAATTAATCTTAAGTCGTTGCTTTTTGCTTTGCTTTGTTTTTGTGTTTTGCTTTTTTTTTTTGTATTTTTTATTCGTTTATTTTTTTCTCTTTTTCTTTTTTTTTGCTCCAACAATATTAACGACACGCCATTTGCCTTAAAATTTTAATTGGTTTAAGGGAAACGAAAGAGAATATTTAAAGCGGGAATGTAAGCAGAGAATGCGAATATTAAAGCGAGAATGCAATTGTCACTGCACGCAGGCAAGGGTGTAGTTACAGGAGGGAAGGGGAGGGGGGGGGGGCTGGGCTGGGCGTAAGTCAAATATCCTTAGGTCAAGTAAGAGATTTTATTTATATGAGTTTTAAAATTTCTGAAATGAAATTTTAAAGTGAACTTTAAGTTTAATAACCTGTAAACCCCCCTGCAAGCCACTGGCTATGCACTTAACTGATATGAACGTGCCTTTCCCAAGATTTTGGCATTAAAGCGTTACAAAATTTTGGTTTCAACTACAGTTGGTAGCTTTATTGGCTTTTAAAGGTAGTTTAAGTAACAGTCACGGAAACTACATGGATTAAATTATAATTTAGTTATCCGACAAATACGCTAATAATAAACAGTTTCACTTAAAGTAAGTATCATTGAATTTAACTATTTACTGCATATATACGAATAAGTTATACCCTCTAAAAATACAATTGATAACTGATTGATGTTGATACTAAATATTTACTATATATATTTCTGTAGATTATTATCTGTTAACATATATTTATTTTGCACCGTTTTTTTGCTTTCTGCTTCAACTATTGCTAACGTTTTTCACATAAATTATTTTAAATCATTCTCTGATCCAATTACTCATTTGAATCAGTAAATTTTGTAATTCTCATTAGCCACAAAATGTATAAAATGGGGAATATTAGATTTATGCAAATGTATGCAATTTGTTGATCAAATAAAATTTTTATTGAATAGAGTAAGAAATTCATTAGCGTTTTGTTTAGTAACTAAAAATTAACTTAATATTATTAAAGTATAAATTGTAATTAATTATTAATAATATTTTAAAATTTTTCGGCTAATGGCTAATGGCCCAATCATTCCAAGTCATTATAGATAAATTTGTCTCTTTTTTATATAAAAATTCAAATCTATAAAGATATTTTTCTAGTCGTATATACATTACTACTTGATTTATTTTTTATTTTATTTATAATTAATAATGAATACAATTAATTCAATACAAACAGCGAACACTTTGTACAACTGAAATTTCGCACCTAATTCTGTTTAATGAACAAAGATAACCGGGAAACAACAGCAATTATATTACTTTTTTTTTAACTTACTCAACAATTATGTCATTCATGCATTGTTAATACTGATAAATAAGTTTTTTTTTTATACATATTCAATACAATATTTAATTCAGCTAAAATCTCATTTGAACAGCGTCATACATTAACAAAGAATTACAAAAAAAAAGAACTGCTTTACCCGCATGACTAACAGAACTGCTTGACCATACAGCAGCTAAGCTAGCAGAACAGCATTTAAAGCTAGCAAAGCAGTGTAACTAACAGAGCAGCATAACTATTCAGATCAACTTGACTAACGCAGCAGCTAAGCTAACAGCGCCAGTCAGCTAGCAGCGCAGCGCAGTCCAGCTTATATGGCAGCTGATCAATGAGAGCTTCTGATAGGCAAAGCTCTGACAGTCGCTGCGCTTGCGCTGCTTACCCCTGTGTAGGGTGGACAGCAAAAGTGCTCAAGTTATTGTATAAAGCTTATAAGCATGCATATATATATACACACACATACGCAAGCAAATTTGTATTACGCTTACGTGTGGTTGTGTTTGTGTACGTGTGCTTGAGTAATTTTGCAGTTTAAGCGAATTAATGCTTTAGGAAAGTGTCATCCAAGACTTGCCAGAGGCGCAGGAGAGACAAAGAATGAGAGTGCGGTGCATGCAAAAGTAAATCTGGCGCGCTGATGATAAGTAAATCTACAGCAAAGCTAGAAGCAGAGGTACAAGCAGAGGTAGAAGCAGAAGCAGAGACGGTTTAAATCATGACGACGCGTCGTTTTCATGTTATTGTTGTTGTTTATAACAAAATAAAAAATAAACTTTTTTTTTGATTGCAACAACGATTATATAGAGATATCACACAAGCAATGTAAAATTTGTACGTATATATATATGTGTTTAAGTATGTATATATCTATAGCTGGGTAGTTTTGTATCTTAAAGTCGACTGAGTTCAGTAGATAACTGTGATTAGGCGTGATAACATAAGAGAACGAACATAATAATATAGTTTAATTTGGAGCGGAAGCTTTAGTAAGTTTCTATATAATAATATATATAGATATATATACTTTATTTATATATAGAAACAGGTAAAATAATCGAATCATTTATACACAATTGTATATGTATGTGTATAGCAGTATGAATCTTTACAGTGAAATGTGCTAATTAGGTATAAAAACAAAGTTTATAAATATATTTGCAACCTTATCGCCAACAACTTACGTCTCGAAAAAAACATCGAAATAATCATATATGTATATATATATAAATATATATACATAAATATATGAATAATACGATTATACGTTGGAGATGCGAGTGTTTATTGTAAATAAAAAAAAATACAACCTCTTTACAACTTAAAGTTTATATATAATTTTTTCTTTTTTTTTTGTGTGTCGTTTACAGTTAACAATTTGCATACAGATAAGGCAAAGCGGCTTTAATTTAATTGAAAATCCCTTTCCCCTTGACCCATAAAGGTGCCGTAACGTAAAGTGACTGTTATTTACTTTTAAATGAAAGACATCCCGTTCAGATTTTCCATATATATATATGCACATATATCTGTATATAGCTCTAGAGCTGCAAGAAACATAATCTATCATAATTATCGCCAGCGTATGAAGAAAAGATCTGACAGTTATCTATATATATATATATATATGTCTAGATCTGTGCCTGCTCCCCTGATAAATGGATTTATCTCTAAGTCAGATAATGCATATGGAAAAAAATGTCAAAAAATGCAAAAAGTATAAATTTTTTTTGGACAGTTTCTATTAATTTGCTCGCCAAGATAGACACAATGTTAATGTTAACTTGTCTAAAATGTCATAAATAAAAGTTGTCTTCAAGTATTAGAAATAACTGTGATAACATTGTCTGTTCATAACGTGTTTGTTATGGCCAACAGTTGGTATCATAAAATAAGTTAGACAACTGAAGATCTTTGGCTGCTCATCAGTTAACAACAGTTAAGGAATTGCGTCTATAAATAATGATGAAACTCCTTTGAAGTATATATAAGCCTTGTATATATATATATATATATATATTATAATGATTTATTTGATATTCATTAAAAAGTTATTTTTATTTTGTTTATTTTTGATTTTAGAGACCGATTTCGGAGTCGAAGACGCGCTTCAATTGCCCCACTGCCCGCCCTTCGACTCAACGATAAAGAGATGTTGGCCAGTGACTTTGATACACACAGCGTTGCCAGTAATCAGGCATCCATTACCAGTGTTAACTCCTTGGCCAGTTTGTTACGCGAAAAGATGCAGGTGAGCGTTGATAAGAGCGAAAGAAGAAGCGGAGGATTGATAAAGACTGAGGGAGGAAGCGTAGATAATAAACTGAGTTAGGTTGGCAAGGGAAAAAGATAAGTAACAAAAGATACTGAGAGTAATATGCAATATAATAAGTAAAGAAGAGAAATAAGAAAAGAAAGAGAGAAACAAATAAAATTAAGAAGATAAGAAATATAAGAGTAGAGCGGTGGGGAAATAATTTGGGCTTTCCTTAGGGAATACTACTAAAAATTAAATATTCACAAAATTGAATAGAAAAGAAAGATAAGGAACAAAGGAGAGGAGAATATAAAATTGAGTTTAGTATAGTAAAACTAAAAGAAATCAAAACAATAAGAATAAATGTGGCAATTAAAGACTAAAGCGACTTAAAAAAGCATTGAGTAACTTAGAAAAGGGATGTAAGAGTCGAGGGAAACAAGGAATATAAAAGAAATAAATTTCAAGGAAAGAAACTCCTAATAATAAAAGTAGAATAATAAAACACAATACGGGAAAGATTTCAAAAATAAAAAAAGAATAGGCATAAAGAAAGAGAGCATCAAAATCTAAATAGAACAAAAGAAAGGATAATCATAAGACTTTCCCTGGAAAATATTTGATAATTGTTTTCATCTTTCTTTATTGTCATAGGCATTCCCCCAGCTGATACGCAAGAAGAAGCGCGAAACAAAGGATTATAAGATCAAGATATTTGTAATCATGATGTTCTTTATCATTATTTTTCTGGTAAGTGCTTGAAATGATCTCTAGAGGAAGCAAATTGGACTAATGCACTTGTTATATACATATAGATTGGTTACGCTTATGTGGCTTATCATCATCAGGTCTTGACTAGGAGCTATTTTCAGAAGATTAAGTTTAATTCGGTTGATCGCATCTTTCGTATACTTAGCCATGAGGATAAGGAGGTTATACATGGGCATTTGGGTGTTACACTGGGCAGCGACTCGGCACCTTTTCACTGCCTGGAGGATCAGAGGCGGAACGATGGCAGTGTCTGCATTGAATGGAATGGCATTGCACGTCTCCATATGAATTTCGAGGATAAAAAGGTATTTCGCTGCTATACGCTACAGTGGCAAGCATTAACACCTGGATTGCTACCCACGGATTGCTATGAGCTGAAAAGGGACAATGGCTTATGGTTTGGTGGTGGCGTCACCAAGGGACAGGAATGGTCTTTAAGCTATGCCAATTTTGATTTTATGCCATATGCCAGTGGTGACAGTAAGGTGCATCAATTTGGAAATGGCGTCAAAAGGTACTTCATCAACTCTATAGGTGTTGCCATGCAGGTGAGCGAACGTACTCCGCTCCAGCTGGGCATCAATCGCACGGAGAATCAGTTTTGTCTGCGAGCTGCCAATGATGATTTTACATTTGTGAATCGACTGACACCATTGCCACAGCTAGAATATAAGATCTGTACGACGGAGGATATGCGCAGTCTGCACATGTTGATGACACAGCAGAGTCTGTGGGATGGTCTAACCGATCAGGATATTAGTGAGTTGCACTCCTTGCTGGAAGAGCCTGTGTGGCAGATACCAAATCAGAAGCATCGCGATTCACTGAATGAATCCATCATTTGCGACTATTCGGAGAATGCGATTGCCATGGGTTTGGGACACATTGTGATCAATGAGTTTTGGCAGGAGAACATTGGTGACTTTACAGTAGATCGGTTCCGATTTCCCACACTTAAGGATACCATTGATGTGCTGCATCGTCGTGGCTTTAAGGTCGTCTTTACCATACAACCCTTTATAAGCACGGATAGTCCCAACTTCAAGGATGCAGTTGCCCGCAAGTTGCTGATCTACGAACGTTACTCGGAGCGCAGCATTCCGGCATTGACACGCTATAAGAGCAGCTCCAGTGCCGGTGTCCTGGACATAACCAATAATGCGTCTGTACCTTGGCTAATTGAGAAGTTGCAGCGACTTAAGGATGAGTTTGGCGTCAAAAGATTCTACTTAGATCTTGGAACTGGCTACAATTTACCACATTACTATCAATGCCGCAAAACCCTCGATAATCCTGATATGTATGCTCGCATGCTGACCAGCAGCTTGGAGAGCGTTGGTCTTATGGCCGTCTCCACCGCCAGCGTTGTGCCCAGACCACCAACATTCCTCAGTACTCCGCCAGCGAATGCAACATGGGAGGGTCTGCGGGAAACATTGGCTGCCGTACTTAACTATGGCGTCATTGGCTATCCATTTGTATTGCCTGGTGCCATTGGTGGTGACTATCTGCTCGAGCGTCCACTCACCAAGATGGTTTCATTCTATGCTCTGTCTCAACCCCCGCTGCCGGATGAGGAGCTCTTTATACGCTGGCTACAGTTGGCTACGTTTTTACCTGCAATGCAATTCAGTCACCTGCCAGATGAGTACCACAGCGAACTGGTTACCCGAGTTGCGCAGGAGCTAAAGGAGGTACGCCAGACAGTGGTGATAGCGCTGCTCAAGAAATATCTTAGTCCATCTATGAACGAGGGTCTGCCGCTGGTGCGTCCACTTTGGATGCTCGATCCCCATGATCCTGCATGCCTCATTGTTAGCGATGAGTTCTCAGTGGGTGAAGAGCTTATTGTGGCCCCCATACTGGATGCAGGTCGTGTGGAGCGTGAAGGTAGGCCAAATACTGCACAACTATTTCACATCCTTATCTGATTATTATCCTTAATTTGTAGTCTATCTACCGCAAGGCGTTTGGAAGGATGGCATCGATGGTTCCCTGCGCAAAGGCAGTCGCTGGATGCATGGCTATCGTGTGCCCAAGGATAAAATCGCATTCTTCCGCAAAATGCCGGACAACACGCGTTTTTAGTCAATCGATTCCTCATACCCTATAGATCGATATGTAACTATAGATATTTGTTATAACTATCGTATATATAATATGCGATTATATATAACATAACATTGAGCTTTTAGCTCTTAGAATCTGTTTTTTTTTTAGTCCGTGTATTCTTAGCTTAAGCAATTATTTTTGTATTAATATGTGTTGTTTATGCATCTCTCGATTTAGTTTAAGTACAAGCTATATATATATATATATATATATATATATATATATATATATTGTATATTTTATTGCTCCATATGCTTTGGCAACAAACTAGTTAAGTCTATGTTATATTTTATTTCTAAAACTCCCAAATATCGTTATTAAAGTCACCTTATACGCCATAGAATAAAATCGATATTTATTTAAATAAAATAAAATAAAATCGATATTTATTTAAAATAAATAAAATAAAATAAAATCTATATTTATTTAATATATATAAACTTACTATATACACCATATACTTCTGCAGCATTGAAAACAGCTTCGTTTTAATCGTTTAATGGCTTCAGTAAAGCTTTACAGCCAGAACACTTACATTGCCTAACGCTAGATGGCGCCAGCATGCGCGACTTGATTTCTTTACGTTTGCCTGATTGCTGTTAATCTTATTTCATCTTTTTTTATTGAAATATTGAATCTATTTGCAATTTTTATTTGAAAAATTCTTAAATTTTATATTAACTTGCGGAGAAAGTAATTTTATATGTTGAAATATGCAATAAACTTTATTTATATTTGGTTTATTAAAAACTGACTAGCAAAATTTCATATGATATAGTATATGAAATAGCTCTTTTGGGTACAGCTTTTTTACTGCACCAATATTAGATTTTATTTTATATAATAATATAATGTGTGTTATAGATATAAAATGTGGTTTATGTGTTGTTGAAAGTTGCACCCTTGCAACCTATGCAGACTTTCCCAGAAGATCAATAAACACTATGCCGATTTAACATTTGATATTTAATTTAAGCATTTGATATATAAAGTATCGGATCAGGTGATTGCTATATAATTTTGTATAACATTCTTCCAAATTTGTATATATTCAGTTTTTGGGCTTTAAACGAGCCTTTTGCTTTGGCAGAACAAAGCTCAATTATTAAACTGCATTCTTAGTTTTAAAACTGATTGTTAGATGGCGCCACTTGAGTGGAATGAAAGTAACGCCTTAGAGAAATAATAAAAAAAAAACATATTTATATATATAGTTCTGCCTGTGTTTTATTTTGCGGTTTACTTAAATTAAATTTAGATTTATTAGTGGTAATAAATAGATTTTCGTTCGCATTTGCCGTACCGTTACGGTAACGGGTGATGTTGACGTTTACTGGGACGGTCGCCGCTTGCAGCCAGGTGATACGCTCACAGTTTTGACGATCTGCATTCGGGTAACGTTGACTCGCAGGGCTCGGTTTCGGGTGGCCTTGTGAGTAGGCCACATTGAGCATCTGCGACAACAACATCATGTTGATCGAGACAGACAATGGAACGACGTCGCTGCGGCATTGGTGAGTCCGGTTGCCTACAGGTTACCGGACAAAATTGCCAGGGACCTGGCCACCAATGCGCCGGGCATTGATGCTCGGCACAGGCGCGTGTCTGACGCAATGGACGCTTGTTCTTGGCATGTGTCCAGCAAGCTATTTTATCAGCTAATACTAATAATTGAATGAAATTAATAGGTATATTAAGATATAATGCAATGAAACTTACGTTTGCCGTTCTCATGGCAAATGGGCTCACGATGCTGTACACCGCCACCGCAGCTGGCCGAGCAGCTTGTCCAATTGCTAAGACGCCACTGATGCTGCCTACCGGCGCTGACATTGAAGGCGGGCAAGGTGAACTCATAGTAAATGCCCGTATTGCTCTCATTGCCGCGCACAATTGCCTGTAGATATTCAAAGGATAACAATAAAGTATAACATAGGATAAGGAGTATATATTAATAGTTGATTACATAAAGCGCTATGGAATGCTGTATGGGTTGAGGTATTTTGATAGTCTCCTGCTCATCCAGTCGATCGTAGAGGCTCTCGGCACCTGCAATCTCAAATTCTCCAGGCATGGAGATCAAGCTATCGCCATTCAAATAGAATTTATTCCCTTGTGTTCTGGCAATGGCTAGAAAGTGTGGCGAATTGGTTAGCTCCTTGATATATATATGACGTGCACGAGCTGGTATGCTAACGATCTCAACATAGACACCATCGCTAACATTAAATGGTTCATTATAGATCTCCTTTATGGGCTTGCATTGATCACCAGCACCGCCACAGACACCGCAACGATCGTCCTGCATGTCCGAGTCAACGATCCAATCGCAACCAACTTTCTGAATGAAATGCTTGTTTAATTGATCCCACCGCGTATATATATATATATAGTCATCCCTACATCGAACTTACCTTGCAGATGCCATCGATGCACATATTATTTGTGCCCAATGTACAGGGTGTTCCATCGAGCACAGTTTCACCCCAATTGGCAATAATCGTATCATCCACATCACTGCAGAACAAACGGCAAGGATTATCTATAAGTGAATGATTAGAATTAATCATCTGTTGCCACAACTAACTAGCCAATGCTGCACTTACTCTTATCAAAGAATGGCAACCACTTATAGGTGGCACCCTGATAGCTAACATTATCATATCGAGCACATTGTTGGGCACGGAAATTGGGTTCATGTTCTGGACATGGTTTCTTGCGGCAGATCTTATAACGTTTGCGTTCACCAATACAGAAGACGCCACCATTTGCTGGCACAGGTGAATCACATTCTCTTTGCTGTATGGATACACCACCACCACAACTGCGTGAGCATTCACTCCAATCGCTCCAATTGCCCCAACCACCGTGTATGGGCGTCAGCTCTTCCATGCGCACACATTTACCATTCTGGCACCATTTATTCTTGCCACATGCTGTGCCCGGTGCTGTGGGTCGCATATTGGTCACACACTCACCATTGACACGACACCAAAGTGTCGAACAGAACTCATGTGGTGCAGAGCAGGCACCCACATCGCTGTCCGTTGTCAAATTGAATTGCATGCGGCACTGCCGCTTTGCATTATAACGTTCACCAGGCAATGAATCCGGATAGTTATATTCATCCAGTGGTGTTGGTGAATCATCCAAGCACTCACCCAATCCTTGGCTGCAATAAATATAAAACTTTACATTTACACTTGCCAATCATCCATCAGCTTAAGTACTTACTCCAAGAAGTGTGTTATATACTTTCGACTGCAGTTTGACCAGCAAACTTGCAGTGTATCTGCTCCGAATGTTGGCGTCATTATGTGCACTATTGAGCCCACACGCGGATGGCATCCAATCTTCGCCGTATCATGAAACATACCGAAACTGCAATGCATATGAAGTTCAACTTGAGACGAAACTTTTCATTTACATCAATTTTTTCATTGATTAGTTTCAATTCTTGTAGAGCCCTGCCTAGATTTACGTCATCAGCTCTTCATAAATAACAGTTCCTTATAGTTCATCATATATATAAAAATACATCATACATAAAACTACATCATACATAAAAGTACATCATGCATTAAAGTTCAGCATACATCACAGCTCTTTATGCATCAGAGTTCATCATATGTCAAAGTACATCATTTCCCAAAGTTCGTCATATAACACGGCTCTACATACATCACAGTTCATAATCCATACATAACAGTTCATCGTCATACATAATAGTTTAATATATATAGCAGCTCATTATATATTAAAGTTCATCATAAATTAAAATTTTTTTTGCAACGCCATGAAGTTTTTACAACGCCACGAACTTTTTACGACGCCATCAATTTTTACTGCGCTTCGATCTTTTTACCACACCACGAATTTTTTACAGCGCTACAAACTTTTTACAACGCCACGAACTTCTTTCCACACCCAATATGCTCCAAGTATATTATAGTATATATTGAAATCTTTGCCCTCGTAAAAAGCGAAAAGAGGACTAATGGATCAGTGCTATAAATAAAAGTATATAACAGGAATCTACGACCTTATAAAGTGTATATATATATATTCCTGATAAGCATCAATAGCTGAATCAATCTAGCTCTATCCGCCAGCTGTGTTTTCTTCAGTATTAAGGCCTGTTTCCTAGAGACTAAAGGTTAGACTCTAGAGTTACCAAATTGGGAATGTAGGTTCTTACCTTAAGACTTTATCTTATATAATTTTATTTTAGGTTTTTTATATCTTTGGGTTAAAAAAAGACGCATGCAATAGCTGAGAATGCGTACATGTAGCAAAGGAAGCCTCATAGTTGTTCTTACGTGTTTTTGATAGTACGTGAAACGTTAACAAAATATGAATAGAAGTAAGACTTGATATGGATTTAATTCGTATGGATTACAGGAGATAAGGAGAGCTTTAATAGGAACTACTTTCAATCGAAAACGGATATTAAAAGATTCGAAAAAAGCTTTAAACTTAATTGTTACCAATGGCAGTTTTATTATTCAATCGCTTTGCAATTAGGAAAGTGAAAGTAAATTTTATGAAGTTAAATGTTAAATGACGTAAGTAAATTTTAAATAAAATATAACGTAAGCAGCGTTCGTTTAATGTTAACGTTAATTATGTTTAGGTAAAATCAATTAAAATATAAAAATTAAGCAAAACGTTTTACGTAACGTAAGCTTTTGTATATACGTAACGCAAAGCATTTAATTGCCACCAGATGCTCACTCAAGGGTTAAACTTGTTCAACATTGTTGCCAATGCAGGTGACAGCAACAATTCTAGCTCCCCGCAAACCCCCTCTCCCATCATGCTTATTGCCAGCCAATATGTGTTTCCTAATGCATTATATAGACAAAAATCTGCTGAGATTTATTATTGTATGTATTGTCTTTGGGTAGTCACCGACAATAAAAGCAATAATAATAACAATAACAACAACAGCAACAGCAACAATAAGAAAAACAACAATAAGAACAACAACAATAAAAACGACAATAACAATTTTGCGACAAGCAATTTATGCCACGCTGTGCGACTTTACGGAGATCAAGTCAAAAACCTGATTATTAGAATAGTGCTTAAATCAGCAGCAATATATATAAATATATATATATATATGTATAAATTTATATATTTATATATATATATATATGTATACGATTGTATATATATATAAAACAAACAGACTCAGGTTGACTGGTACCTGACGTTGACCGGGCGACCCAGCGACAATCAAACGTAAATTGCACAACAACGAGAACAACAACAACAGCAACAAATAATAATAATAATAATAACAACAAAACAACAAACAAACAACAACAACAACAATGAAGATTTAAGCCAGTGATCTGCTGATCCGCTGATCCGTTTGCTGCTGGTTGAGTCAATCGGAACACGCCAGACTGACGGGCACTTGGCTGAGCTTAAAAAGGCGTTTTACAAAAATCCACTTGGCACGAACATAAAACGAGATAAGCCTACGAAACCGGACAAACCGACAACAACTTGCTGCAACTGCGACAATAACAACAACAATCACAACAGTAACAACAACAGCAGCAACAACAACAACGACACCGACAGCGACAGCAACAGCCACTGGCAGTGCTACCAAATTGCTGCGTTCCTCCCTCTCTATGTCTCTTTATGTGTGTATATGTATGTGTATTTGTATGTGTATGTGTATGGGTGTGTGTGTGTGTGTATCTGCAGGGTTGGATAGAACTGTGATTTTATATAACAAGTGAATGAAATATAAGGAAAATAGACAAATATAAGTTTAAAAAAATGATTAGAGTGAAATAGCTACAAATTAATTAGATTTAAGCAAATTTATATTTTTCTTATAAATGTTACATAATAAATTTATGTATTTATAATACTATTTTTAAAATAAAAAAGCAAATTTTAGATTGAAAATATTATATAAAAAATTCAAATTGAATATTTTAAATAAATTATCCTTTATTAAGGATATTTTTTGTTAAAGATTTTGGAAAAGTTTTCAATAATATTAAAAATGTTACACTAGTTTATGTAAAAAAATATAATAATAGTAATAATAATAAATATAATAATAATAAAAATAATAATAATAATAATAATAATAATAATAATAATAATAATATTAATATTAATAATAATAAAAATAATAATAATAACAATAATAATAAAAATAATAATAATAATTATGATAATAAAAAAATTCATTTTAATACTTTCTAAAATATTTTTCCTTCCTTAAAAAAAATAAATATAAATATACATATATTAAAAAAATTAACGCAACTTTAAACTACAGAATATTAATAAAAAAACCTAAAAAAATATGTTTTTTAACACTTGATTAAAATAAATATATAAATAATAATTTAAAATTAAAATTAATAAAGTTTTAGATTGCAAGCCAACACTTACTATGAACAATAATATATAAATTATAAATGTTGTTTTTTTTGTAAAATAATAATGATTAAAGTAATGTTTGTTAATTTTATTAATAAAAAAAAATTAAAAACCAAAAATAAAAATCATTCTAAAAGTAACAGTAATGTGAATCTAAAAAAAATAAAAAAAAAAATAAAAAATTCTTAACATAATTTAAAATATAATAAATTTAAATAAAACTAAATAAATATATAAACAAATATATTTATAAAATATATTAATAATAAAAGAAATTAATATATCTATTATTTATAAGGATTTGTTATTAATTTTTAAAAAATTATTTAATGTTTTAAATAAATAAATAATACTTTTAATTTTAAATGAGTACAAAAAAATTTAAACAAAAATATATGTAAATTTCAAAATTTTCATAAAAAAAACTCTTAAATTTTATCAGACGAATCACAGTGATTAAATTGTCCAGCCCTGGTTAAAATACAGGTGTATCTGTATGTGTGAATGTGTGTGTGTATTTGTCACTAAGTTTTGCGACTAATTGAGTTTGAATAGCGTAGAGAGGGCAGCATGGTTAGGGGCAAGAGTAATGTACATCAATTGTTGGGGAAAAGAGAATGGGGAGGCGTTGACTTAAACAGGGGGGAAAGAAACTGGCCGGGTTGACTGTGGGCGTGGAACGCAGGCGATCATTGTCACAACACACGCAGGTGTCAAAGCATCCGTCGCGTCCACTTAGACCAGCCATTCATTTATATTATTATTGTTGTTGCTGTTGTTGCTGTTGTTGCTGTTTGCATTGATTCATTCATTAAACGAATTGGGCTGCACATAAATCTTTAGCTACGATCAATTGATGCATTTTGCATGCGTTGGCCGTCCAGTTGGATCTGGTTGGACATTAGCTGCTGGCTAAGTGACTGAATGACTGAATGACTGCGTGTCTGTGGAAGTGCAATACGATGTTGGCCAACTGTATGAATAGTCAAGCTTATGCAAATTTATGTTTGTGTGTATCTATATGTGTGTGTGTGTGTGTGGCAGACGGAAGTGGCGACTTACTTGTGGCCCAGTTCATGCGTAATCGTGTGGGAGAGCATGATGCCGTTGTCCTCGTTGACGCTACATGATTGCTTCGGTTTACACATGCCGCCCACATTGGCCAAGCCCAATGTCCTGAAAGATAGATCATTTATACAGTTTAAGTATGTTAAAGCAAAAAGGATGTGTAAAGAACTTACATGCAATTATTGCCACATATATTTTTACGTGTTATAAGTATGGCCACATCATGATGATGTGGATCCTTTTCATTGATGGTGTTCAGTTTATGTTGCCAGCTGCATTTAGGGATAACTAATATGTTATATTCTAAGAAGAATTGAATTGTCATTTTCCATACCTGCAGAAACGATCGAGATTCTTTTGTGCATTCTGCGTTAGATTCAGCTCTGGTTCGGTGTCATTCTCCTGCAGCTCAATGATGCGCACAACAACAATTTCAATGGCATTGCCTATGCTGGGATCCTTGTATAATGCCGATACCATATTCATAATGGTTAGCAAATAGCTAACGACATCCTTGTGAAAAGCTGACATTGTGGCATCTGCTACAATCAATGTTTCCACATGCCTCGGAGTGCTTATCGAACGTTTAGTGCGTTCAATATGCTCCTCCGTTTGTGTATCATATTTAAATTTTGTATGCGGTTCTTTCTGATGCTGATGCTGATGATGATGTTGTTGATGATGATGATGTTGATGATGATGATGCATATGATGATGCTGCATATGATGCAAGTGATGGCGTCGCACTTTGCGTCCACCTTGAATCTTAAATTTACCACGTGACTGCCACTCCAGACGCGTCTCCATTCTGCGTCGCGGCTCACGTGTGCCACAATTGCTAACAGCACTTGAACTTTGACCTTGACCTTGTGCCTGACTCTTCTGACGTTGTTCCTTGCGCTTACGTTTATGACGACGCCGTTGCTGTTGTGTTGCCTATATATAAAAAAAAAAAACCAAATTCTGACTTAATGCTGCTGCTTGGTTAAAGCATTTGGCTTGGGCTTACCTTCTGCTTGGACTTCACAGAGGATCGCTGAAAAACGACATGCGGATGTCCATTAATGGGATGAGCATCATGCAGCTTGGATGGCTCTATATAATACTCATTATTGGCCGTCTTAATGTGACCCACCTGTAGGTGAAAGAAAAATCTATATATAAACAAATGACTTAGGCAACAAACTTGAGCCTTTCTCTATATACTATGCTATATCTATGCTATATCTATATCATAAATTATTAACTTATTGTATACTAACCAAGCCGGAACAGGTGGATATGGCCACATTCGCTGAGGGTTGACCACGCACCTTGCCATGAAAATGACAATTCAACTGATGAGCGGGCAGAGTTGAACGTGTTCTCAGATCCCGACGATGTCGCTCCACCACCAGATGTGGAGCCAAGAAATAACTGTGTGGTCTATAGATGTGTTTAACAAATGATCAGTTTACCTGTACCACACCAAAATAGATTAACTCTACTTACGTCAATTCCAAGTGTAACGTCTCATCGTTCAATGGCAATTGGAAATGTAATTCCGGCTCTGCTTTTGGCTCCAACTGTGCGCTGCGTCGTTGCCGGCGATGATCATTGTCATGGGTATAGATGAGTGTGTGGCTCATAAAGGCGCCATCGGAATGAACACGACGTGGTATTACCAATTGGCCCTCAACCAGCTCATCTGTGTGCTGGCCATAAAGTTGAGCGTTGATGCCAGAGCTGAACCAGAGGCAGATCAAGCTGCACAGATAAATTCGCTTCATGCTGAGCTGTATTGTTTCTCTCTCTCTCTCTCTCTCTCTCTTTCTCTTTGTCTATCTTTCCCTGTCAATATATGTTATTTTTGTGTTTATTTATTTATTGCTCTCTTTAGCCGTTATCAATGCGTTTTAGCAACTTGGCTATAAGCGGGCACATGGCAGCAATTGCATTATACGCAAAACAAATCCAAATCTGGGCGAACTGCACCCAACCAGCTGCAATAGAAGCAAATGATTAAAGTACAAACTTTTACTGCAAAACATAATAGAATCGAAAACTATATCATATTCGTTTAAACATAATACTTTCATATATATCTATATAGTATAATCTGTACAATCCATTAGTATAACTATTATAATTCATATAACAATTGTTTGAATCTATTTCCAGCTAGCAAAATGACATAAGCTGTACTGAAAGCCAATTGATTTCAACTGTGTGTAAGCAAAAGCTTTCAAAGCACATTAAATAATTGATAATAATTATATTATATTATATTATTTTGTATGGAACCATTAAGTGTAACATATTGTTGATTTCACTTAAAGCTTTCTTGGCTTTAAGCATTAAATAAGTTGATTTTATTTGGATTAAGTGTCAATTAACTAAACAGGATTTACGTTAAAAAAGCTAAAATTATATATTTCAAATTAAAGAAACTTTCATAAAGTCTTTAAGCTAAAATAATTAATTATATTCGAAACTAAATCTAAGCATCAGAATGAGTTTTCAGTGTTTTAGATTTTTCAAATTCAGTTTCAAGAAGTATACATAACTTTGCAAAAACTTTAAAAGCACATGGTAGCCTGTAACTAAGTTCAGTTGCTTTAAATTGTCTAAGTTAATTGTTTATGAAAAGCTTAAAATATTAGGATACTTTTTTGGAAGCTCAATTTTATAGAAGTTTTTAACCAAAAGCTGCTTTATAAAAATAAACTTTAAATATTATACAAAATGTGTTAAAGTTTCAAATGCACATATATTGGCTCACGTCAACATTAAGATACATTAAAAATAATAAAATCTGTCAAAGCACATTAAAGCTTCAAGTAAATACAAGTTTTTATACAGCCCAAAGCTGCTCTTATAATAAATGTAAGCTTAATCAATTATTTATTGAATGCAACTGTCATTCAGTTGTTTCAAATTACAGCAATCTATAAGATTGAATAGAATAGCTTTAATCCAACACTTAAGTGTGTGCAATGCAGCAAGTGTCATTTGAGCATAGCAGCAACAATGTTTAACCACAGCAGCGTTGGCGTCGCTTTGGGCCAACTTTGTTATTATTGTTGGCACTTTTTAAAGATTGAATTTCAATTGTGCGCATTTCAGCAATAGTTGCTGCTGTTGTTGCTGTTGTTGTTGTTGCTACTGCTGCAATTTGTAACTGCGCCCTGGCGCCAATGCTGATGATTGTCAGTTGAATGCAGTTAAAGGCAATTGGTAGACAACTAGTGGCTGGGGGAGCAGGACACTGACTGACACACACACACACACACACACACACACACACACACACATATATATATATATATATATACATATATATACACACAAGCCAGACAACAACAATTATGGCATAATTTCTACGAAAATAAGCAAAAACAAAAGAGATAAAAAAAAACTATTTCCAGACAATAAATAAAAGCTGATTTGCTTTTAGAAAAGAGTTAACGAAAAAAGTGTAGGAAACTGAAGAGTGGAAGAGGGCAGTACCCACAGATACATAACAGTAGAGTGAAAGAGATGGCTAGCAAAAGGTAGACAATGGCTAACAAAATTTGTTAAGAAAAAAAAAATACGGGCAATAAAATTAAGCAAATAATTTGAATGCGGCGCTTCAAAGACAAACAAACTCACACATATAGAAATAAATATATATATTATATATATGTATGTATGTATGTATGTATAAAAAAAACCCAAATCAGCAACAACAACAGCAACAACAACAGCAAGAGCAATATTGTTGTCATTATCAAAGCAACACACGACAACTTAATTATTCAAGAGATGAACAAATGACGAAGTCGCAGGAGAAGCTCAAAGATTGAAGCTTCTTCACACTCGCAACTTGAACCCAAAGCTATATCGATATCTGTATCTGTATCTGTATCTATATCTGTATCTGTATCTATATCTATATGTGTATAGCTATCTAAAATAGTAGAAGAAGAAGCAACACTTTGTTGTTGTTGGTGTATGAGAGACTGGAACTGTTATCACGATCACGATTCGTAATTTATGATAAATGTTGGCAATTCCATTAATAAAATTAAACAAAGCTCATTAGCTCGAAAACAAATTAAAAAAATATATATATATATTTCTTCTTTTTTTTCTTTTCTTTCAAAATTCTTCAAACTCAAAACGTGCCCAAAAACAAAACTAAGCACAGAGAAACTTAAAAAAAAAAACAAAAACAAAATAAACAAAACCAAACAAATCCCATGAGAAAGCAATAAACACAGCAAATGTATATAACGAATATTCAGATACACTTTCCTATAGAGTATACAAATATCTTCGTGATGTATGCGATGTATATAATGTGTGATCTGATGGAGATGTATGTGATGTAAGAGCAGTATGAAATAAATACTTATAAATAATGTCCAAAATGAATCTGTTCTTTGAGTTGTTTAAAAACTTTAAAATTGAAACTGATGTGTGTGGTGCATGTGATGTAAATGATGTAAATGATGTATGTGGTATATCTGATATAAGTGAAGTTAATGTTATAAGTGATGTATGTATTGTATATGATGTATAATACATATGTGAATTGAATGAGCTGCAAAAGATGTATGGAATTTTTGAGATGTATGATTGGTATGATATGTACAAGATATACATTATGTATGATTTGTTTTAAATGTATCTGATGTGGAATATATAAATATTACAAGTATTTATGAGATGTATCAAATGAATGAGATGTATGTGATGTAACGTAATGTGATGTATGAAATGCTTGAGATGTATGTGGAGAATGATTTATTATATATATATATATATACTATATAAGATTTGATGTATATGGTTTTGGTATGTGATGAATGAGTTTTTTGGTATGTATCAGATATATGGAATGTATTAGATGTATATAATGTAAATAGTTTTTAAGACGTGTTAACTTTGGATGTAAGCGAAATATAAAACGTATGTGATGTATGAAACCTATGTGATCTAAAGATGTATTTGATATATTTGATATGTCTAATGTCTGAGATGTATTTGATAAGATGCATAATAAGTATTAAATGTACGTTATGTGTGTGATGTCTGCGATGTATGAAACGTATGAGATAAATGTGATGCATGAAATGTATGTGATTTTAAAGATGTTGTCAGTGATGTATATTACATAGAAGATGTGCTGATGTATGAGGTAAATAAAATGTTTTATATGTATAAGCTAAATGGCATATTAAGGATGTATTTTATATATAAAATATAAGTTTAATGTATATGATGTAACATATATATACGTTTAATATAAATATGTATTATAAGAGATGTACATCATGTATTCTATATGATGTAGGAGATATAAATGGATTGTAATGCTTAAGATATAGGCGATGAATGTAATGTATGAGATCTATGATGTGTATTTGATGTATTCGATGTAGAATTTGATTGAACTGAAATGATCTAATGATAAGCTTGATGATCTGTTTACTAAAGACTTATGATGTATGAAAGAAAAAACTCTATTTTGAAGAAAGCCAGAGCTAAACCTCGTGTACATTACCACATGTAATTTAGCAGTTAACCTAAGAAAATCAATGGACTCTAAATGGAAGTGTATATAAATACAAGAAGAACAAAATAGACACAAAATTTTGTTGGCGCCTTTAGCAGGCGCCGTTTTAATTTAAATTTAAATTCAATGCAAAAACAAAGAAGAAAAAAATATACAAAAAAAAAGAAGCGAAAAAAACCCATTGTGATCATAATGTTGACAATAAAATGTTGGTCCAGCTCCAAGTTCCAGTTCCCAAGTTCCCAGACGCCAGCCAACAGTCGCCAGTTCCCATCTTCAGCTTAGTCTATGTTTCTGTCTACATCTCTGACTACAACTACATATATATATATATATATATATCTATCTGTCTCTCTCTCTCACTAGATATTGTCCCATCCTTTGCTCAATGAGTTGTTGTTTTTTTTTTCCTATTTTTTTATGCAATTGCGGCAAAAGTTGAAAGCAACACAAAATTAGCAAGCGCCACATTATCATATGTTAAACGTTTAAGTCTTCAGTCCAGATCTTAGTTCCATAGTCATTGCTTCAAGTTCACCAGTTCCCAGTTCCCATCTCTCAGTTCCCAGTGCCCAGTCTCGACATACAATCTATACTATATGCTATTAATTATGCTGCACTACGTCGGCTGGCAGGCGCCACTTTTAATTATCAATCAATCACATTTGACGTCTCCCTCCATTAAATGTCAGCCAATTGATTGAATTTTCCATTTGGACAGCGACTAAACGGCAGACAGTGCAATACCTTCCCATACCCATACACACACACACACAATTACATATACATTTGTCTATATATATATCCATTGGCAATTCTTCGCTTTCGCATCTTCATTCGCACATCATTGATCAATGTTGTTGCCATTAATTGTAATTGCATTTACGCCTTTCACAATTGCTTCGTTTTGGCAATCTCTTTAAAGCTTAACTTTCTTAGAGTGAAAGCTTTACACATATGTCCTAAGTTCCTTTTAAAGAGCTTTATTTAGTTAAAATCTATAAACCTATAGATTTACAATCAAAGAAAGTTTTAAAGGTCTCTTCAGCTTTTACTTTAGTTGATTTTTATTAAGTGAAAGCTCTTTGCAGAAACATTGTGCTTTGGTATAAATAAAGCTCATTTTAAAAGACTTTCAGATTATCTTAGCATACCAAAGTTTTATATTATTAATAGAAGCATTCTCTTCTCTCTGTTTCTTGCAAGTGTCTTTCCAATATGAAAGCTCTTTAACGAAACTTTTTTTCTGGCTAAAGCACATTTGTAAAAACTTTTTGCTGAATAATTAAAAAAATATTATGTTGGACTCTTTAATCATTGATGCTATTCGTTATCCATATATAATATTATTATTTAAAGCTCTCTGAGTAAATCAAAGCTATATAAAATCATTCCGAGAAAATTTAATAAACTTTATTTGCATTAAAGCATATTTGCAAGCTTTTAACCACAAGCATTCTAAGCCTTCTGATACAGTATATACCGGTTATATGGAAAACCTATAATGCAGAAATTTTTTTTGCATATATTCGATATTTCCTTTTAGGCGATCATGAGTTATATGCAATCACGTTCAATTTAAATGATTATTATAAAATAAACCACACGTTTAGAAGTTTATTTAAATTTATATTTTATTCTGTTCGTCAGCTATAATAATATAAATATTAATTATAAAATGAGATCAAAAATTTTAATATTGCTATTCTACAGCTTATAATTTGTTTAAAACCGATAAAATTTATATGAACTGATTCCAAATCAACGATTTTTTATTTGTTTATACACAATATTCTTTTATATATAATAAATTTTTTGTATTTATGAGGCTAACTTTAGTTCTTAATAGTTTTATGGTGTTTAAAAATAACATAATTTTGCATTTAAGCAATATTTGCATATAAGCTCTAGACCTTATAATCGATATATACTGTATTCTTTTGAAACATGACATGAACTCAAAACTTTTTTTTAAAATTCGTCCAAGCTTTCTGTATAGAACATTATCAGAAAGCTTTGCTTATCCTCCAAGTACATTGCTCAAGACTTTGAGTTCAATGTGATCCCACCTGAATCTCTTTATTAATGCGTTAATTCTGAGAATCATGCTAAATTCTTATAAAAAGCTTTCTTTATTGTTAAAGCACATTATCAGACGCTTTAAGCATAATCACTGCTAACAATAAATAAATATGAATAAGTCTTCTGACTGTTAGCTGAAGATTTTATCCAACCATATGTGACAATTGTGAGAAAGCTCTCCACAGAGAAGCTTACGCTTGTCATCAAACTGGGTTAAGCTTGCCAATTCTCATCAGTATATAGCTGCATCGATATGGATAGGATTAACCCACGCGCTAAATGATCTCACATAGTTTCTCTATCTACTTTAAAGCTATTTACCTCAATCAACAATTTTTATTTTAAATATTGTTTTTGTTTGTGCTTTTTTTTTTTTGATTTTGGAAATGCGTTCATTGAGTAGCTCTCGGGTCATCTTTATTATCTATATTTTGTTTTTCGTGTAGATAGTCATAAAGTCAAATATTAATTTTTTTGGGGTTTTTTTTTATATGAATTGAATATTTTTTGTTGTTAATGATGTTTGTTTTTGTTGGTGGTGTTGTTGTTCTTGTTGTTGTTGTTGTTGTTGTTGCTGCTTGCTGGCGTTGGCGTTGGTGTTCAAAAATTGACATTTGTCAACAGCTTTGTTGACGCTTTGCTTAATTTATTAGCCACGTTTTGCTGTCGCCTTACATTTGGCTGGTTGATCACATCATCATTCCATAATGATAATGATCATTACCATAGCCATCATAGTCATCATTTGCGACAATATTAAGCTCTACTGTTAGCTCATCTTGCTTTTTTTTCTTTTTTTTTTGTAAGCAAATATTACGATCTTAAGACCAGAAAAATAATGAAAAAAAGAAAAAAAGAAGAAGAAAAAATTGGGATAGAAAAAGAAAACAATTCCAAAGAAAAATTAAATATACTCAAGAAATTCCAAGTAAAAACAAAATTCTTAATAAAAACCGACAGAAAATACTCTAAAATTGAAAGTGCTTTTTGCTTTTTGAGGTTAGGATTTGTCCCCTTTTTGTAGTCGTAATTTTTTTTTAGCTTTTTAGGATCTTCCTTTTCTCTGTTTTTAAGATCTTAATTTTATCATATAAAACCCAATTAATCTTTGGGGATCTCAGAATTCATATTTTCTTTCACTTATTCCTATTTTTTCAATATCTTTAGGAACTTTTCTGTTTTACCTTTCATTTCTCTTTTTTTCTTTGATCTCAGGATATTGTTTTTCCCCCGCTTAATCCAAACTTTCTAAATTTCTTGTAAATCTTATTTGCTGAGACCTCAAAAACTTCATTTTCTCGTATATAATCTAAAATTGTCGGGTATCTTAGGAAGGTTTCATTCGCTGTACTCTGGATCATTATATTTTCCGTCTTAAAGCCTAACTTTCTAAGAGAATCTTCCTTCACGCAAATCTTCTAACAAATTTCAAATATCTAATTTCCGAGTGATTTCTGAACTTCATTCATTAAACTGTTATGAATGCCTTGAAAAAGATTGGTAGAGTATTTTCTTTGGGTTGTTAAATTGCCATGAAATTTGCTATATGAATTTGTAGCTGGCATCTGCCTTTAGCCCTAGGCCATATGGCTATATCCTATATGAAATTGGTCTAAGACAGCTGCTTAAGCTAGGGGAGCGGTGAGTTGACTAAAGGGGATGAAGTAGGGGAAAGAAGGAAGGGAGGACGGGCATTAAACAGATTTCACTTGGAGTTAGCCAAGAGACGAGACCAGAAAGCAATTTGGTACGCCTACTAGGTAAAAAAAGAAAAAAACAGTGAGAGAGAGAGAGAGAGAGCGAGAGGGAGACAGACACTTCCCATTGCCGAAGCTTCATTCAGATATTTTTCATTCATGCGCTGTGGTTCCATTGAGGCACACACACGCACACACATACATACACCTGCACACATATACACACCCAAGTCGATACAGAGTTTTTATTTTTATGAATGAAATGAAACTTTTAACGTAAAATGCGGAACGACAAAACATGCGTAGAGCGGGACGGATTCGAGCAGATCTATGCTGCTGCCTGTTAGCTCACGAGGGGCAGGGGCAAAGGGATGGGTATGGGCATAAGCATGGGTACAAGCTCTACACTGTTGCCTGTCCAGATCGCACGTAACTCCAAACGATTTGCTGTTGCCGTTGCCGTTGCCGTCTCGAGGCATATTTTAATTTCTTTAGTGGCGGGCGGCTCGGCGTCGCTTCCATCGCATGTGGGCCGAAAATGTATTTTTTATGGCGACGTCGTTTGATTTTTTTTTTTTGTTTTTTGTTGTTGCTGTTTGTTTTTTTTTGTATATCTTTCTTGCTCTAGCTTGTAGCTTATTGTTGTTGTAGTACAAAAATAAATGCAGGCTATAAATTTTGCACAGGCGTTACTTGGGATGGCCAAAGATCGTTGAAGATCCAAACGGATGGACGCACTGCAGCCCACAAAAAACGTTATAACAAATCATTTAATTTGATTTTATTTGTTGTACACCCCTCCTCCTCCTCCTAATACCTCTACCACAACCCAAAAAATAAAAAACAATATTTTTGTTGCTGTTATTGGCCAAAATATGCGCAGCGCTTATTTTGACCATTTTTGGGAGTTGCTTGTGGCATTTATTTGGCTCTGGCCTGACTTAACATTATGTATCTCTTCACTTCCACTTCCATCTCCATCTCCATCTCCATCTCGATCTCCATCTCTGTATCTTTATATCTTTATACGTATCTATCATTGTATTTGTATTTGTATTTGTATTTGTATTTGTATCTATATCTATGTACGATGTCTTTTTGTATCTGTGCGCTGACTGAGATCACACAGGAAATTAGCTTAATATATGGCTACTGTTTTGCTTGAAAACAACAACAACAACAACAACACCAACAATAGGCAAACAATAAGAAACAACTGAAAAATAACCAAAATACAGAAAAGAAAAAAAAAATTTTTTTCTTTTTTTTTTAGCTTTTAAAGTAACAACTGAAAAATGCCCGTGCACATCGTGCAACAACCTAATGGGGTCGATATATAAGGAATCACGATCCAGCACGATCACGCTCCTAAGTTTATTATAAAGAAAAACAACAACAATATGTTTTAAGAGTTAATTCCGAGCTGAATTTGTTTTCTTAATGGATTTCAATGGAACTTTAAGTTGAACAAAAATAATACAGGAAATCTTTAACATATAATTTTTTATATAGCTTAAATTTATTTGTTTATTATAACATGATATTAATTAATTAATTAAATAAATATAAAATTAAATAAATTCCAAATGCAAAGCAAAATTTATTTCTTAAAAAAATTTCCTCCCTTCTAAGGGACAATCTTTAGTTTTGTTTAGGGCTTGAGGCAACATTTTGTTATAGCTTGAAACTAACAATTGATTAAGAATAATTAATCCCTGTTTAGGCTTTATTTTTTAGTTTTATAATAATAGAAATTTATATGATAATTATTGTTATATTATATAGATTAAAAGTTTGTTCAAGTTCCCATAACTAACCTAGTTATAAGCGCAATGATCTCATCGCTAAACTTAAACCTAAAAATGGTTTTGATTATCTTTTTTGACTTTAAAGGAAGTATATTCCAAGAATTGTCTATATATATATATATATATATATATATATATGTATATAGAGTACTCACCCGTTATATGTTGCCCGCTGCTTTTGAATATATTTTGTTTCTTATTATTATAAATTATATATATATATTTTTATATATATTTTGTTTTGGTTATTTTGCTCTGAATGAAGCCCGTAAAGATGTCAACCGCAAGTACCGACAATCTTGCTGATTACAATAATGCGATAATGATCAAAATGATTATGATGTTGCTGTTGTTGTTGTTGTTGCTGTTGAGATGATGTCAGGTACACACTTTGCGGGGTAATGTCAATTTTTTTGGGCGTCAGATTTTAGTAAGGGGCAACACACACAATAAAAAAAAAATAAATATTTTTTTATATTTGTATGTATAAAAATACAGAGATATGTATGCGCCGATGATAAGTAAGAAATATTTATTTTTTTCTTTAATTATTTAAATTTTGTTTCGCACTTTTTTTTTGTCACTTTTTTATTTGCTTTCTTTTTGCTGCTGTTGCTGTTGTTGTTGTTGTGCATGCGCCATACGCGCTGCTCTGATAATAATTATAATAATAATAATAATAAGAATAATAATAAAAAAAAGTAGGTAATGAATAAAAAAAATAGATAAATAATATGCACAAAAATAAAATGAATTTAAGATAAATTCAATTCAATAAAAATAATGTTTAGCGCGCGTTTGCCGATCGCTTATCGATTTAATTTCAATTCAATGCGATTCAAATCGATCTTACGCACACACTTGCACACGCACGCAAACATATATGCATTCAAACATCCATGCACACACTCGCACACACTCACACTCACAGTCACTCACTCACACACACACGGACACGCCGGCGCAGTCGCCGTTCGGACTCAAACTAAGTGAAAATTGCAAGCGGGCACTGGTTTTATTCAAAGGAAAGATTGGGGAGCCTAAACACACATACAGACCCAAATATAGCTATACCAAAAGAGCCGAACTCAGTACCGGCCGAACCGAATGAAACAAATAAGCGAATGAGTCGATCGTCGTGTCGTTCTACTCGCTGCGACTACTGCTTTATATTTATTTTTGTTGTTGTTATTGTTGCTGCTGCTGCTGCTGCTGCTGCTGTTGTTGTTGTTGTTGTTATTATTATTATTATTGTTGTCGTTGTCGTGCGAAGCCAACATCAACAGCCGGCACACCGGCAATGTAGCTCTCGCAATGAAATTGCTCACGGCAGAGACATCGACGTCGCGTACTCTCAATGAAGCTGCGACGTCGGCGTCGTATTGCCGCGACAACTGCATGTGACCCCCAGCAAAATCCCTCTGAAAGGAAATGCGATTGCTGCGGCAGCGACAGCGACTGCGGCTAAGGCTACGAAATGCTGCTGCAGTTACTGCTGGCAGTGACCCTGTCGTTGGACCATTATCAGCATTGTCATCATTCAAGACTGTCTAAAGTGGTTGCTGTTATTATTTTTTATATTGTTGTCATGCGTGGCAGTGTCAGTAAGACAATTGTTTTTCATATAATTATTATCATATCATGCATAAATCTTTTTATCACTCTTTGCCTCTTTTTTCTTCTTCTTCGCTGTCTATCCCTTTTTATATGTGCTTTGTGGTAAACGATAAAACAGAAATCTCAGCGCAAAACGACAAGGTGGCGCCGTCCGACTCCCCAGTTGTTGTTGCACACACAGACACACACACACACACACACACACATCAAGGACGACACCGTTAAACTCATTGTATACAATGGAATCACTAGCACCGCCAGCAAAACAAGAGGAGTAAATTGTTTAAAATTATCACATTGTAAAAACGGCAGACAACGTCGCCAGACACCACAACCAGAGTCCATTGGAGCTTAATCGAAAGCCGGAGGAGATCATTAACAATGCGTCCGGGCACGCAAAAATAGCCACAAGAACAAATCACATTATTAGTCGACGTCGATGTTGACGTTAACGCTAGCGTCAGCGTCAACGTCGTTGTACGTTATTTTTAAAAATTTGTTGTATGGCGCCCCATTTGATTATTAGGCGCCAAGCGGCAATGGCGGCAAATTGCGGCGACACGTCTGCAGTTGGAGCTAAAGCGTGGCAATATAAGCAACAACAATAATAAGAGCCAGATACAAATACAATAATGTTAAGGAGAAAACAACAAAAAAAATAAAACTACAAACTGAGATACAAGATAAGAGCAATGCACGGAGAGGCGCGACAGCCAGCAGACGCCAGTCAAGACGCGACGCAGCATCGCCGCCACCAACGCCGACGCTTCCGATGCCAACAGATATCAAGCACGTCTCAATCTCGCATCATTCAGGGCCAGGCACGGCCAGATCTGGCCAGAAAGGTTTTGCTCGGTGATGCGACTGCAACTGTGGCCGATCTTGCTATTGCTGTTGCTGCTCTTTCTGCTGCTTTCTGTCCGCTGCCGCCAACGCTGCTCAATTAACAATGAAAAGTCGGTCTGGTACGTCATAATATATTTTTATCTGATTACCAGGCAACCAGCTAGCAGACTCTAGACTAGGAACAAATCGTGCGTTGGCACAAACAAACCCATACATGCATACTAACAACGTACACAAACACACACACAACGTACACACACACACACAGTACACCGTCGTCATCATCATTATCATCATCCTTGCTATCGTCTGTTTGTTTTTTTTTTCGCGTGACTCTCATGCCAGATCTCTAATCAACAGATCTCAATTGTGGCGCCGCAGTCTCATCAATCTGACGCCACATGCGTTACCCTGTATGAATATATATGTGTTTGTGTATGTATTTACAAGTGGCGCCAACATTGGAAAGCGCCGCTCACATTTCGTTGGTGAATGAATTGTGTCCCATTGTGTGGCCAGGTAGCATTGCTTTTTATTTACTTTTTACACTGTATTGTGCCATATGCTGTTGGTCGCGTAATTGAAGCCTTATTTGAAATTACAATTCGAATTTGAAATCAAAAAAAAAAACAAACAAGTTATTCCTGCGTAAACGCTGACATGTGATTGTCCACTATCTAAGAAGTAAACAAATAACAAGCAGCTGTATGAAGTGGAACTGCCAGCTGTGTTAAATTAGTTTAGAGTTGCCAGCCAAAAAAATATTTAATTGTAATGTGATATACAAAAATATAATACAATGTATAACAGTTTTAATATATGTATATAATGATAGTTTTGATAATACATAAAAATTTATAACAATATTAATAATAATTTAGCTTTCAATACTCAATTATACATTTAGATTTGTTAACAACCACTAATAAATTTATAATTTAAAATAAGCGCCATTTGTTTGGCCAGCTGTCAAGAAACAGATTGGCAGCCCCATACACAGTTACAGTGCGACTGTCAAAGCGATAAAAAAAAGTTGTCTGCTCGGCATTAAAAATTTTTGTAGCGCTGCTAAATATTTTCTAGCATATCGGTAAGTTTTGTTTATGTTGTTATTTAACAGTTGTGAATATTTTGGTAAGGATTCTGGTGGCTTGTATGTTAAGCCAGGCTGCGACAAATCGATAAATATTCGAATGTGGCTGAACGGCCTGCTTGCAACTTATGTAATTGCCAATAAAGTTGATGTTGTTGCTCGTTTGTCCATTGGATTGTTGCAGAAAATATGATACGTGCACCGCTTGTGAAGGCGCTGGGCGCACTCGGCTCGCCCACACATCAAATTGCCAGCCGAGCAGTGCGTACTAGTGCCGTTGTGGCCCAAACACCGGCCAAGGCGCCCGAGAAAATTGAAGTCTTTGTAGATGATATTCCTGTTAAGGTTCTTCCAGGCACCACGGTGCTCCAGGTAAGCAATGATCGCATTAATTCATATAATAAAAAATTTACTTTACGTTATATTTATTTCCATATAGGCTGCAGCTGAAATTGGCGTAGAAATACCACGTTTCTGTTACCACGAGCGTTTAGCCATCGCTGGAAACTGTCGTATGTGCTTGGTGGAAGTAGAGAAGAGTCCCAAACCAGTAGCTGCTTGTGCAATGCCCGTAATGAAAGGTTGGCGTATTAAAACCAATTCCGATTTGACCCGCAAGGCTCGTGAAGGTGTCATGGAGTTTTTGTTAATGAATCACCCACTTGATTGTCCCATTTGTGATCAGGGTGGCGAATGTGACCTGCAGGATCAGGCTATGGCTTTTGGCTCTGATCGATCACGTTTTACGGACATCAACTACACTGGCAAACGGTAAGAATCATCTTATCCATATCATTAAAGGAATTCATTATGTTCATCTTGCCGTAGTGCTGTGGAGGACAAGGACATCGGCCCGCTAGTTAAAACAATTATGACCCGCTGTATCCATTGCACACGTTGTGTGCGTTTTGCTTCGGAAATTGCTGGCGTTGATGATTTGGGCACTACTGGACGCGGTAACGATATGCAAATTGGCACTTATGTGGAGAAACTCTTCCTCACAGAACTTTCGGGTAATGTAATCGATCTGTGCCCTGTTGGTGCACTCACCAACAAACCCTACAGCTTTGTTGCACGTCCATGGGAGATTCGCAAAGTAAGCAGTATTGATGTCCACGATGCCGTTGGCAGTAACATCATTGTCAGCACACGGACCAATGAAGTGTTGCGCATATTGCCCCGTGAGAATGAAGATGTCAACGAGGAATGGCTGGCAGATAAGTCGCGTTTTGCTTGTGATGGCTTGAAACGCCAGCGCCTTGTTGCTCCAATGGTGCGTATGCCCAATGGTGAACTGCAGGCTGTCGAATGGGAGGGCGCCCTTATTGCTGTGGCCAAAGCTTTAAAGAATGCCAATGGTCAGATTGCTGGTATTGCCGGTCAACTGGCCGACGTTGAGGCTATGGTTGCACTCAAAGATCTAGTCACTCGCTTGAAGGGCAAAGCAGTTGTTACCGAACAGGACTTTATCAAGGGCTCTAGTCTTGGATCTCGTTCAAACTATCTGCTAAACAGTACCATTGCAGGTAGGTGACTCCCCACATCATTTGCACACAGCCCACACATTTAATCGTTGAACATTTACAGGTCTTGAACAAGCTGATGCTGTCCTGCTGGTGGGCACCAATCCACGTTATGAGGCGCCTTTGGTTAATACTCGCCTGCGTAAGGCTTATGTCCATAATGAGCTGCAAATTGCATCTATTGGCCCCAAGATCGATTTGTCATACGAGCACCAGAATTTAGGCGCTGATGCTAACCTCATCAAGGATGTCTGCAGTGGTTCCAATGCCTTCTCCAAGGTACTAGAGGGTGCTAAGAAGCCAGCCATCATCATTGGTGCCGATTTGCTGGAGCGTGACGATGGTGCTGCTATACACGCCACCATATCCGAGTATTGCAATAAGCTAAAGAAGCCAGTAAGTATTTCTATAAAGAAGGAAACGTTTCTGGATTATCTACAATTTATTTGTTCTTCTTATAGGATTGGAATCCATTCAATGTGTTGCATAACAGCGCTTCACAAGTGGGTGCCTTCGATGTTGGCTACCAGCCAGGCGTACAGGCTGCTGTGCAAGGACAACCAAAGGTTTTGTTCCTATTGAATGCTGATGCTGGCAAGATAACGCGCGAACAGTTACCCAAGGATTGCTTTGTTGTGTACATTGGCTCACATGGTGACAATGGTGCATCCATTGCTGATGCTGTCCTGCCGGGTGCTGCGTATACTGAGAAGCAGGCAATCTATGTTAACACGGAGGGTAGATCACAGCAGACACTGACATGTGTATCACCACCTGGTATGGCGCGTGAGGATTGGAAAATTTTGCGTGCTCTGTCCGAAGTGATGGGCACACCACTAGGCTATGACACACTCGATGAGTTGCGCACGCATATTGAAGGTATTGCACCACATCTAACAAACTTCGGTCAGCTGCAGCCAGCAAGCGATAAGGAAGCAAGCGGAAAGGCAACACCTGTAAGTACTTGCATCATTATGTAATCCGAACGATATCCCATCAATGTCATATCAATTGCAGAGCAAATCCATTGGTGGCGGACCCATCGATGTTAAACAAAAGGAACTGCGCGATTACTTCATGACCGATGCCATTTCACGCGCATCGCCCACCATGGCTAAGTGCATATCGGCAGTTAACAAACAACAGCGAAAGGATGAGGATATCAAGCAGCAGCAGGCGGCCATTTAAACACACAAGCCGCTTAACTCTGATCTGATGATATAACATAAATATTAAATAATTAATGTTGTCTTTTTTTTTTCATTTTATTTATCTTTTGTATCTTTATCCACTTTGCCCTTTGCTCCATTTGATGATACTTACTCAATTTAATCGAGCAGCAGGCAGCAAAACCAAATGGTCACAAAATTTTAGTAAAAGTAACGAAAAGCAGAAACAAAAGCAAATGCAAAACCGAATGCCGAAACAGCAGGAGAAGGAGAAAACAGAAAAACAAAAATATCAATAGCAAATGAGATGCTAAAAATTGTGTTGAGCTCTTGAGGAGGTGCTCAACAGTTTTGTAAATTGAAATTGATTATGTTTAAAACCAATATAATTATATAAAATATGAAAAAATATTAAAAAAAAAAAAAAAAAACCAAATACTTAAATTCAATATAGTAATCTTTCAAAATAGTAAATAGTTATAAACTATATAGTTTACTTAACTGAGTAACTAAATACATTATAACAACAAAGTTTTAAACAAAATATATACCTTCTCAACAATTATAAACCAAATCTTATATATCTATCGCACTCTAATTGGTAATATTTCCATGTAAATTGTTACCAATGCGATGGATATCTCAACTGATTGATTCAACTAAAGAATATAATTAAAGTAGTTAACCTCGAAGTCAAGTAAGGTCGCTACTTCAAGAGCACTTGTCACTTGACACTATCAACTAAGTGATATGGATTATCTATATATATTATACATTCTGTTTTATAGGTTATATAATGTTTAGTTAACTGATGATGCAATGCCCTATAAATGCTCTAAGAAAGGTCACAAACGATTCATAGTAATTGCATACAAGTTCAACACCTTAACAGGTTTAACTTTATCAGCTGTTCATATTATGGTTTAAATCGGTTATCAGCAACTATATTCCATTAGCTAAATGCCAAATGTTGCGCTCTCTATACTAAAGCTCGTGTTGCATCTAATTATTAACAATTTGCACTTGGACATTCATATATGAAGTTGAGATTCCTCCCAGGAGCAGATGTTGCATAAGATTCAGGATAATATGAGGAATATTTAAAGATTATTATTTAGCATTTTTTACCTATGAACTAAGTATCCTTTTTAGCTTAAGTTGAAGAATCAAGTCACAATCTTTGACTATATATTGTGGCTTAAACTTGTTGCAATTTTGATAAAAATTTATCATGAAATAGGCAGCAGTTATTATAAGTATACACTATACTACATAAAGATGAGTGTACACAGGCGAGTGTATATTATATTATATATATATATACTCTATGACTGTAATCCTTGATGATTAGCGTGTCTCTAAGAAATAAGCAGCGGCTCTAGCCGCAGACGACCATTTGGCATAATTAAAGCGAAAATATATGACAAATTTATTTTATATATATGTATATATATAGTAGCAATCGATTTACTATATGTATAATGATTAAGAATAGTTTTATCATACCCTCATTTTAGTTCTTAAAGATGACTTATAGGCATAGAAATGAAAAACAAAATTGAGAATTTTATGTATGTGGGCGAAAAATTCTATTTTTCTACCTTTAAAATACAGATTGATTTATTTATATATTTATCTTCATGTAACATAATTTCGTAATTTGGAGTGCATGCCACAGCACAGCACAGCACAGCACAGATGCGTTGCAGTAACCAATGGAAATACTTATGATGCTCGTCGGTTCCTCATCCAGCTCAACTGAAGTACACAGAACAACATTTGCTGCATATTTGCATTAACTGTGCGTTAGCAAAACTTTTATGTTTATGTGTGTGTGTGTGCGTGTGTGAGTGTTTGTTTGTATATGTATGTTAGTATATTTTTGTTTGTGTGATTGTGTGTGTGTGTGTTTTAAGAACGCGTGATTCTATCGAAACTTATTTAAAACTTTAACTTTGATCGCTTAAAAGCGGCAAAAACCTATCAAATTCGTTAGCGATGTCCATTTTGGGGGCATTGTGTTGCTTGCATATTGCATATGTGTTGCAGGTGTATTTCTTGCTGTTGCTGTATTCTTTGTTGTTGTTTTCGTTGTCGTTGTTGTAATTACTGGTGTTTAGTTAGTGTTTAATATTATTGGAGCGCGTATATGGAGCTGCAATGGCGAAGTGCTTGTATTATTACACCATTTAACTGCAGCAGCTGGCAGGCGTTGGATCCAAGCCGGAACGTTTGGTTATGTTTAGACGTGTAAACTCTTCGGCGGTTGTTGGATGAATGCCCACAGTGTTCATCAGCGTGGGAATAGTCAAACCAGACTTAAGAGCTGCAGCAAAGCCCTGAATTACCTCACCAGCAACTGGGCCAAGATAATGCAGGCCATAGACTTTCTGATCACCATTGCGCTGAGCGACCGCCTTCACATAGCAATAGCGTACACTCTTTTGGGGTATAAAGAATTCGGTTGGCTTGTAGTAGCCATGGAACACTTCAATTTCTTCGGCACTGTATACCTTGACGGCATCTTCCTCGCTTAGACCAACGCAGGCGTATTCAAGTGGTGTGAATACAGTGGTAGCTACATCGACATAGTCCATGCGCAGATCAGATCCAGCATAGAGGCGGCGTGCCAGCAGGCGACCAGCGAGTACTGCTACAGGCGTTAGCTCTGGCCTGCCATGAATAATATCACCAACAGCATAAATATGCGGCACATTGGTCTGTTCCTCACAGTCCACCTGAATCTTATCCTTGTGTACGAGTACACCAGCATTGGGTAGATTTAAATCTTCGACCAGACCCTTACGACCAACAGCCCATAGAACTGTATCAAAGACATCGCTATCTTCTTCGCCCGTTTCCTTATTCTCATACTTAACCAGCAGTCTGCCATCGGCTTGTTTCTCAACGGAAAGGGGTACTGTCTTTCTTAAGAACGGTATGCCACGCTCCTCCATCGACGAAGCCACCAATTCAGCCATCTGTTGATCAAAGCCACGTAGCACAATTGAACGCACCATAACTGTGGGCTCATAGCCTAGACCCTTCAGGAAGCCAGCGCACTCAAGGCCAATATCTAATTAAAATAAAATATAAGGATTCACAACATGATTTATGGATACTAATTGCAGAGAATTTAAGAGCAGTAAAAGCTTGAAGAGTTAATGAAACTTACAGCCAGCGCCAACCACAAGTGTCTTGCCAGGCTCATGATCTAAACTGAAGAGATCATCGCTGGTGATGCCATACTCAACGGCACCAGGTATATTGGGATAACGGGGACGACCACCAACAGCAATCACAAATGATTGGGCAGTGATAGTACGATCGCCACTCTTCAGTTTAGCGGTGAGAGTGTGTGGATCCACAAAGGAGCCCAGACCATTGATGTACTCGACTTTTCTGCACAGGGAAAAAAAAGGTAAATGGATGGTTTAGAGATCGAAAGAATTGGAATGGAAATGTATCTTTAAATGTTACTTACTTGTCACGCAAATCCACACGTGTCACCCAGTTAACCGATTTAATGTGATTTTGCACTGAGTGGACGAGCTTAGCCCAATCAGGCTTAATTTTATCATCCACATTCCAACCATAGGCAGCTGCCTCATGCACAGCCTCGCCCAGTAGTGATGCCTGATGCATTAGTTTCTTTGGTATACAGCCGACATTAACACAGGTACCACCAACACCCCATTTGGTGCCAATTGGTGATGGCTTAACAAAGTCCAAGCAAGCAACACGTGCACCATGTGCCACAGCCTCCTTGGCACAGGAAAGTCCACCAGAACCGCCGCCAATTACAACCAGATCATAATCATAATTGCCTTTAATAAAAATAAAAAAAAAAAATAAAAATATACAAAAATTAATTATATAATCTATAATTATAAGAAATTAAAAACTAAATAATAGTTAAATTAAGCATTAATCAGCTACCCTGTTGTAGCATTGCTAGTTGCTGCTTCTTAGGCTCTTCCTTTTGACGTAGTCGTATATCCAAATAGGCTGAACGATAAATACTGCGACCCTCTGACGGTTGTGCGTCAGCCAACGAAGCAGGCACAAACTCAAACAGATGCATTTGGCCAGAAACTATTTCTAAACAATCCACTTGACTTCACGCTTGACTTGTCACGCCTTTAACTCGTCCTTAACGTTAAGGTTAATGTAAATGTTGTTAGTGTAGTGTTGTCCTTGTTGTCTTTATTATTAATTATAGACACATGCGACATATATACATATGTTTCCTTGTCTTACAAATCAATTTAAAGCAATCATCTTTAGAGCTCCGCCTTGTTTTGTATGAGTTGGTTTGATTTGGTTTGCTTTGACCGAATGCGCTTGCCATGGTTACGATTAGAAATTATGGTTGAGGCAACACCTGCTGGCTGGCTGGCTGCCTGGGTGGGTGGTTGGGTGGGTGGCTTGGTTGGTTGACTGATTGGGTCATGTTAGATTATACATTGTAACAACAACAAAGCCTCGACAGGTGTGTTGCTGCCAACATTGTATACAATTATTTCAGGATTGTTTACAAAGATCCAAGGCATTAGATAAATATCTAATGGAAAATGCAATAACGAAACTCAACCAGAAAAAAGATAATCCTTCAATAGTCTTTCAAGCAATACAAGTTGTACTATATATAGATATATAAACTTTTAAATATTTCATCTGAATATGTATTGAGTTGAAAATTTCAAAGAAATTAACATATGTTAAAAGCTTTGGCTAGAGAACAGTCATATATATATATTTATTTATATATAAAATTTGATTTATTCATCTGGTTGAAAAAGGCATAAAAATAAGATGATTTGGTTTTATCATTCATTCATTGGATTATTAAACGGAAGTTATGTATTTGCGATAACCACAAGAAATTTATTATAATACTGTAATCGTTGAGCCCAAATAAAAATAACAATAAAAGTCAATTGCTTATCAAACTAACATAAACTGAAGGTACCACACCACAACGAAACCAATATAAAATAAATTTTCTGTTTTTAGTCGAAAACTAAACTGTAATAATCATAATGACTAACTATAAAATACCAAAATACTTACATATATAAATATATATATATAAAGTGAAACATTTACAGATTGAAAAAAAAACACGTAGATAGACATTGGCTTATTGGGAAATGTAGAAATAAGCTGATGTAGATTCATAATCATACATGGACTATGGGCTAATTACTGATGAAGGTATATTAATACTTTGTTATTTGTCACGTCGAACTGATAAAGTAACTAGAGCTACAATATCATATCAAATATAGCCCAGCCGCACCTTATATACAAAATTCGCCTTAAAATCGTCATAATATGATTAAATGGTCTTTGATTTAATGATTTAATCAAAACAAACCCTTTTGCAAGGGCAGAACAAGTCACGATTGCAGTTTAAACATTCACGATGACTTTGTGCTAATGAAGATGATTTTGGTATTAACGATGACGCAATCTTATCTAATACAATGTCTAGTTTATTTGATGTGTCTGAACACATACATATCAATATATATATGTATATGTATATGTATATATATATACATATACATACATATACATATGCAAAAGATATTCTCGAATATTCCCGTTTTTTTTTTGCATACGATTATTGTGAAATAACTAAATACATAAAAATGTTAGAAAGTTATTGCTACATAATAAACAACTTTTTAAATTGCTTCGATTCCTAAAAGAAAAAAAAGTAGTTATAACTGTACCCAACACCCCCTTTTGCACGTACCAAAATATTATGATCATGACAATGCAAATTACTGCCTCTAAGCTATTTGTAACACGAGCAAAAGCCGGCAAAAATACGATTGATTTTCGATAACTTTAAGACAGCAGCTACGTGCGTAGAAGCGCGGGGGAGCTTAGCAACAATTATTGCATAATATATACAATATACATATATAAATGAAAGCTTAGTAGTGTTGGGGCAGAAAGAAACAGTAAAACGTAAAATGATATATGAGTGAAGCCGCCATTGCGGTTTACCGCGTTGCCAACTGAAATTTGTGGAAAAGTGATCGATTGATTACAACAGCTACAGACGCACTTTGATTTTGGTATATATTTTATATACATATTTAACTTTTTTTTTTTTGGGTTAACAGCTTACCTCTGAGTGGCTTAACCTTGCGCACCGGCTGTTCATACATAGCCTGTCTATCGCAGTGTGGATGATTAAAGGGGGGAACATTGACACCGGTGTCACTGCCCGTACTATCTAGGGACCCTCGACCGGGACGTGTACTTCCCCCTGACTTCGAGTTTCGTTTGACCTTTTCTGCACCCGCTGCGTTTGTTGGCTTCATAGTTGTTAAATTTCTTTGTTGTTGTTTATATGAATAGGAATAGTGTAAACTATTTGCAGCTGTTGTTGCTGCTGAAGTAAATATCGTCGCATGCTGCCGCACAAACGTTATTGAATATCTTGAATTCCATAGTGTTAGTGACATGTTGTACAAATATGTACGTTGAAGCACGTTCCTCCTCTTTCACACAAGGATAACAAGTAAAAAAAAAAAACTTAAAATGAGCAACTGCAGTTTCAATTAAAAATTTCTTCAAATTCACAGATCTTTTTAATTACTTTGTGCGTTTTAAGCAAAATTTAAGTATATAAGGCTAAAGCGGAGACACAAAAATAAAAAACGCGACAGCAACAGTACAGTGCTTGGAATGATTGGAAGGCGTAGGCAGCGGCGTTCGCTACGTAACAACAGCAGAGCGCATGAATGCGAATTAACGTTGAAAACAAAATTTGATGAAGATGACGGCTAAAGAAGGGTGTATCTAATGTTAGGTATTTCTTTAAATCATTAAATGCGCATTTTACTAAAAATCATCAACATAATTTGCATTAACTCTTCGATTGGAATAAGCAACAGTTGGTTGGCTTTATTAGAGTTGCCAGATATTCTTGTAAATGAAAAAAAAAAAACTATTAGGTGTTACGGCAATAAATACGGTTGGCAACTCTGTCAGCTGCCGCTAGCGGCTGCAACATACGAAGCTTTTATAAATAAAAAAAAATAAAAAGAAAAGGTGTGTGAAAATAGCACTGACGACGTTTAGTGATAAGTAAAATTAATAGTTGAACGCTGCCCATTGCCATCATTCTGCTCGTAAAGCAACAGTACACATGTTTCTGTCGCATGGGCCAGTTTTAAAAGTTTAATAGTTTATTGTGCTCATTGCCCTAATCTCAAGTACAAATACACCGATTAGATATTATTACGTAGGAGGAAACAAGTGTCTCCCTTCATAACGACAACAACAAAAATATCAACTGGCATAACAGTTATAACATTGGAAGGATGAAGTCCATATTGATAACGGGATGCAATCGTGGCTTAGGTTTGGGATTGGTAAAGGCGTTAAATTCATTGCCGGAACCACCGCAGCATCTATTTACAACTTGCCGCAACTTGGAGCAGGCTACAGTAAGTTTTTGTTAAGTCATGTCGCCGCTGGTGTGACTCATACTCGCCCATTTGTCGAAGACAATATATTGTAGAAACTACGCGAATAATTAAAAACCGCAACAGAAATAACTTATAGTTCGAGCGAGACAACCTACTAATATTCTAGTCTGCGAGCATCTTTTCGTGTACTCACCTTTACCTTCGACGGGCGCCATGTTTTGCAGTCTTTCCAAGTGTTTTAGACTAATTAAAAGTACAAGCAGAAATTTCCAAATAATTTCAAAGAATATTTAAGTTATTTTATATTAAAGTGCAACAGTTATACATATAACGATCCAATTAGTTTGAACGATAACCAGTAACTCCGCGCTACACTTTCGCCACCGAACGCAAATGCGAAATAAGCGGTAAACTTTTTGCAATTGCTTTATGCTTTCGGTTTGACGCTTCGCTTCGGCTTTCGTAGTACGTATTCCAGTTGTGGAAGCACAAACTTTCGATATTTATAAATTAATCGATTAATTTTATATGCGATAATAACCACTTCTAGTTGATTTGTTCACTTTTATGTTAGTAATCGCGTTATTATTGGCGCCATTTTTCTATCAACTACAAAACAAACGTTTAACATTTTTGAATTACTTTCTTCGATAGGAGCTTAATGAGCTAGCGAAACAGCATAAAAATATACATGTATTCCAGTTTGGTAAGTAGACATACATATAATATATTTATTTTAATAAGTAAGAAATTTTTTATTATAGACGTGAGAAACTTCGATGATTATGACAAACTTGTTTCGCAAATATCTGACGTGACTAAAGATGCCGGACTTAATGTGCTTTTTAACAATGCTGGAATTGCTACAAAGTCTGTGCGCATTGGTTCAACGAAGCACCAGGATCTACTTGACACACTACAAACCAATACTGTGGCACCTATTATGTTGACTAAAGCCTGTTTACCTCTACTAAAGAAGGCGGCAAATGCAAACCAGGCACAGGGAATGGGCGTACAGCGTGCTGCAATAATTAACATGAGTTCAATACTTGGTTCCATACAGTTAAATGTAGATGGCGCAATGTATGCATATCGCACATCTAAATCTGCACTTAATGCTGCGACTAAATCTTTGAGTATAGATTTGTTTGCCCAAAAGATACTTTGCATTAGCTTGCATCCCGGTTGGGTACGCACCGACATGGGTGGTAACAATGCACCGCTGGATACGACCACAACTACCGCACAGATAGTCGACACTCTTTACAAACTAAACGAGTCACATAATGGTGGCTTTTACCAGTACGACGGTGCTGAATTACCCTGGTAGATGAAAACGTCAATTTTATACATTTTGTTGCTATCTATTGTATATTCTGGTTGGTGCTTAAAAAAAATTTAAGGAAATCTTAAGACTTTTCACAGAGCATTTAATTTTAACCAATACCCCGAAAACCTATTTCAGATTAGAGTAACGGTGGCGGTTGAGTGTTGCTCGCACTGGCGTTCATTGGATAGGCAACGCGTTTGCGCAGGTCAAGCCGAGGGCGTCGATTGTTTGCATTGTCCATATTATCTGCTTGGATTGGAGGTGGATCATTCCAACCTGGTGTAAGTGAGCCTAAATGAGTTAGAAGTGAAATTTTTTAATAAACTCTACTTAAAATTTTTGCGCTTCCATTATACCTGGAAATGCTCCACTGGGTGCAATGTTTTGTCCTGTTGGAAGCGGAGGCTTTGGTGTAGGCGGTAGTGGCGGTGGCGGTGTCATATTCGCCGCATGCAAATGTAACGAGTTCCAATTTTGTAGTGTGTCTGTTTACTTGTTTATATCCTATCAGCTGTTTTTTCTCAATAGTCTGCCAACTAGGCCGAAAAAATTTTGTTATCGATATGTGCTTTTAAAAATTGATGTGCAGCCAAGTTCAAGATTTTTGAAAATGTGAGCGCAACTATCTTCACGTAGCTTAAGAATTCACATGCGCATCCAACTTCATGGCATGAAAAGCGCGATTAATTTGAATTAAAATTTACTTATTAAGAAATACAATTAGTTTATTTATGTAACACAGTTATGTAATAGGGTTTAAGGTTTTTTTATTTTTGTATTTGAACAGCAAAATATTGTGATATACTTTAAAGGTTTTCTTTAGTAAATAAAAGAATAAAATATAATGCATTCTTAATATTCTTAAAAAATAATTCAGATATATTGAATGGTTTATCTATATACTACTTATATTGCAGAAGTTATAATGTTGTCTTTCTGGTCTCTTACAATAGCCGCTGTCACACGCACAAGAGTCTTGAGTCTAATCTTGTGCAGTGGCCAGCAGCTGCAATAAGCACCGCCATAATCTATTTAATAATTTTAAACCACTTATGTATGTATATGTGTATATTATTAGCACTGTTACACTTTTAAAATTCCACTGCTTGAGCTCCTCTATTATAATATTTGAAGCGTCTTCATACAACTTCAATTATTAATGAGCCTTGTGTTGGACATATGTTCATGTTCACAGCTCCAAGTCTGGGGCTTTGGCACTTTTGAATATTTAATACTATATAATACTGGCTATTGCCATTGTTAAAAAAAAAAGTTTGCTGCCTTTATTGTATTTCAGTGTGTTTTTGTTTGTGTTTTTAATATATTGATTTTTAGTTTTAAATAAATAAATTTTAAATTTCCATTTTTAATTAGTCATCATTGGAACGGATATTCATCAGTTGTTTCCTCTTAAATTTCCAATTACGTTGCTACCCACAGGAAGCTATGCATCCAATCAATTTTATACGATCGAAACTGTCATATGAAATTATGTTAATTTGTGCATTTGCCTTTAAATTGGTATTATTTAAAATTATTTCAACATGAATCACACTGTCAACCAAAAAACATAAAAATAATTATAACTATAATAGTTAAAAATTAGCCAATTGGATATATGTTTATCCTTTTTGTTGTTCTGTTGCACTTGGAAAAAAATTTTTTTTTTTTTATTTCTATTCTTATGAATTTGCATATTTTAATAGTAAATTTTAGTAAATATGTATATGCAACTATTGTTGGGTTTGTTACTATTAATTTTGTTGCGGGATATTGTTCGTTGTCGTTTTTGTCGTATAATTAACAATATGTAACTGAGACAATGTTCTGGCAGACGTTCCGCTTTTATAGTTGTACCTAAACCATGTCGTCGTTGGCGCTGACGTTGACGTCGCCGTCACTATTGCTGTTGGCGTCGCATCCCTCAAGCTACATACTCGCTATAACCGCTGCTGTTTTTGCCGTTGCCGTTGCTGTTGCCGTTGCCGTTGCCGTTGCCGTTGCTGTTGCTGTGGCTTTGGCTGGTGTATAGTCTGGGTAACACATATATGAAGACACCCACATATGAGCATACACACAAGTACGCATTTACACATACATACATACATATATAGGTGCACGCACCCCAAGCGGACCTATGCGAAGTCCTACATATGTGTATGTGTGTGTGTGTGTGCCTATGCGTGTGTTGACTTTGTAATATTGTTAGTAGGTATATAAGTAGAGAGCCTCAGCGGCCCCTACACCTTGGCCGGGAACTAACAGCGCATGCAAAGCCTTAGCGCCTTCTCTTGCAATTGTATCTGTGTGTATGTGTGGTAAACCAAAAGTTGCTGCCTACTTTTAGGTGCGACTCGATTTTATGTACATTTAAAAAACAAAAGACCAACAAATGCATAAAAAGAAAAGCAAAAAGAACAGCCACAAATGCATTAAAATTTAAATAAAAAAAATTAAAAAAAAAACAGGCAAAAAAAAAATGGATAGAAATCATTGAGGCAGGTTTTTTCCTTAATAATAAAAAGTAGAAGAAGCCGCCCTGCGAAGCAGGCTGACACGATGGAAATATGATGCCACCTCAAGCAGCGTATATAAGTTGCAACAACTCCAACTACAAAACAACAAATTCCTGATTCCAATTCCGATTCCAATTCCGATTCTAGGGTTGTTTTTTTTCTAGGGGGGTCGCTTGCATAGTAGGGTTGTCAGTTCACAATCTGTGGATATGTACAATGTAAGGGCGTTGCAGAAGAAAAAGAAACAAAAAGAAAGAAAAAAAAAAGGCAAAATACAACAACAAATTAAATAACATTGTTCTATGCATGCATGTGACACCTTTAGCGTCTGTCCGTGTGCCCCGTCTAACCCCGGATACGTTCTATCCAGCTGCGGGATCACTTGTATGGCATCAACGTTTGGAATGCTTCGCTGCGCTGCGCCCGTACAACGGGGCCTTTTCGTTGTGGAGAATCTCAACAAGGTAACCAACGGGCCATCAGGAGCTTAAAACAGCCAAAAGCAACAGCCACAACAACAGCAACAACAACAAATATAACAAAAATAGCAACAACAACAACAACAACAACGAAGTGGGGGTAGTGTCTCGCACAACGGCGCTTAGTGAAAATGGCGCGTATCAAGTGACAGATTGTCTGCGGCAAAGAGGCCAACAGCGCACTGGACAATGTTTGTTGTATTTTCTTGTTATTCTTCTCTACTACTTCTTCTTCTTCTTCTTCTTCTTCTACTTGCTACTGCTATTGTTAGTGTTGTTGTTGTTGTTGCTGTTGTTGGTCTTGTGAAACCATAATTTTCAAAGCAGGCGACAGTCAAGCACATTTGCATTTAAACACATGCACCTACATCTACACCTACACCTACATACACACAAATACAAACACACACATACAGGCATACATTCAAATACTTAAATAATTCTATTGATTGATTAATATGACTATATATGCATTTCTATGTATGTAAAGTTAGTCTACCAATACTCTTTATTAAATGCCTTTTTGTGTTTTTTTTAGCCCCTTGCCTTTTTGTAAAAAAGAAGCAAAGCGGAGCTATTGGAAATATGCAAAATCGAAAATTATGTAACACATAGAAATAATCATCGGAGACCCCATAAAGTATATATATTCTGAATCAGGACGACAAGACGAGTTCATCTAGCCCTGTCCGTCTGTCTGTCTGTCCGTCTGTCTGTCTGTCCGTCTGTCCGTCTGTATGAACGCCTGTTTCTCAGAGACTATAAGAGCTAGAGCAACCAAACTTAAAATCTAGATTTGTTATGTTCGCACGCTATACGAGTTTGATTTAGATTTTTGAATTTCCTCCCCTGACCCCCGCAATTTGAAAAAATTATAAGGTACAATTTTTAACCGATCAAATTTATTTTTCGCACACATATTGAGTAGACTATTCTTTATGTACGTTGTGAATTTCGTTAGAATTGATCAATAAACACGGAAGTTATACAACATTAAGTACCGCGCTATAGAGCGTGGGGGGCTAAAAGGTGCGCGCAGTGGCTAAGTACGTGCAGAACTGTGTGTATGTATGAGTATGTGTGTGTATGGCTGTATATGTAGGCAAAGGGGCTCTCGTAGTCGGGTACAATCGACTACAGATTTCTTACTTGTTTTTATTTTATTCGTTATGCCTTTTTCTTTAGAATAATTGAAAAGAGTACAACATTTGCTTATAAATAACTGACAAAAATCTGTTCCAAACACATTTTTAATGTTAGTTCTATATATGCTTAGCATATCCTAATTATATGCTCTACTGTAACATCTAGATCTTCCCTCAAAGTAGATCAGTTTGTATCGATAAGGCACTCAATTGGATTCTACCAATGCTCCAAATGTTGATATAATTCGTCAATGTAAGCAAATATGTAAACACTTTTTGAATTATTTACATATTTGATAAAGTTTAAGCATATAAAGTCTGGCTATAAAAATAATCCTGTAAGCTATAGTCTAAAGTTTTATAAAAGATTTTGAACTAATTGAAGACAAGTCGCTGATTGCGCCTTGATCCTTGACTTTCAGCTAAAGCTGTAAACTAAGAACTTATCCAAACCGCAGCAATTTTTGTAGCCTCTACTTTAATTTTCCAAATCTCAATATTATACTCTATAGCAACTGCAATTTTATCCTTAATCTTTTAGGTTATTATCCTTACACTTTAAGCTTCCATTTTTCGGCTCAATTTCTTGTACAACCCTTAAAATTATAGAAACAATTTTTTAGCTGCGTTCGTTATATGTTGTCCAAAAGTTACATTATAGTTCAGAACATATACAAATTATTTCGTATATATATACAGATCAGATGTAATATATATAGATAATATAGTTAATTTAATATGCCAATCATAATATAAGTAAAGAAATTAATTGTTATTTAAAAATAAATTCAATATAATCAATCAAAATAATAATCTAAAACAAGTTCAATTCAAGAATTCATGTGTATAATATTAAGTATATATATATATATATAGTTGAAAATATTGTAATATATACAATAAAATATTAATAGTAATTATTATTTGTCTTTGAAACTAAAATTATATAATGGAAGAATAGGAAAAAGTTTTTCTATAAAATATAAATTCAATTTCGATCAATATGCTGTTAATAAGTTAGTTGTTCCATATGCATATGCACCTGCACACACTTGCATATCAATTCACTTACACATACACAGACACACGCACTGCTTAACCAAATTTGTTGGGTCTGCAAAGTTTAGCTAGATGGGCGGATGTGCACGTCAAATGTGTCCTTAAGTGCGGAAGACCACAAAAATAGCGAGGCCATTGGCCAATTCAACCAGGTGGACGTCAATGCACGCTAGAAAGACAACAACAGCAACAGTAAAAACAACGGCAACTAGAATAACAATAATTTGTTGCTATTGCAGCGTTTGCTAGTTGCAACATCAACATCATACCGTTAGTTAAGGCCACGTAACCAAGTCGCTTAATTATATACGTGTATAAGACGTTTTGGGGCTGAAACTGTCATTGAATATAATAGTTAACCGAAAACAAGAAAAAAATACAAAAAAAAAATATAGAAAAATAACAACAAAAATGAAATATATAATATAAAACTAGGACACGCGATTTGATGGGCTCGACAACAGCTACTATGTCCTCGTACCCACTCTATATGCCATATACTTATTCTCATTCTCATTCTCATCCTTGCCATTCGCCCTTGCCTTCTTATACGCCCTTGCTACACGCCCTTGCCACAAGCTCTCGCCCTCACTCGCAATCACTCGTCATCGTTGATGACGTTGCAAACGCTTGTGGCAGTCCGACCATCGTTTGATGGTTTATTCTTCCTTTCTATTATTTTATTTTTTTTATTTTATTTTTTTTTGCATATCGTTCGGTTCGGCACTCTTGTTGTCGGCGAGTATCGGCTCCGGCAGTAGGTTACTGTGTTGCTGCTACTCCTGACCTGGTCCTGGCCCCGGCCCCAGATATGATGCTGTGCCACAGATGATGACATGACGTCAGCAGCTTGACGGGTAAATGGCCTCTGCCAGCAAGTCACATGTTGCTGGCACGCAGCCTCAACACATATATACACATATGCAGGGACGCACTCACCGACAACCTCACACAGTCAATCATTTATACACACACACAGGCAATTGAGCCTATAGGCATGTTATGCTATATACTGTTGAAATTCTTTTAGAAGAGACAGCTATCTTCTGCTGCATATTTGATTGTTACCAAAAATAAATAACACAACAGAAACGCGCCCCCAAAACTAGTTAAGTTTTTAAGATTTACCTTAATTTTTTTGTGTGATATATTCTTTACAGTATATACAATAAATTTGCATTATTTTTTTTTTTAAATATTATTAATGCGTTTGATAAGACCTTTGATGAATAGATATAAGTCTGCATAGAACTGAACTTACGCACAGCCCCTAAAAGCACGCAACACTTTTTTATTCGCGCCAAAGGCAAATATTTTCACTGTGAAATTGGTTATAAGTTGCAAGTATATAGTATTATATGAATTAATATGCTGTCATGTATATAAATCTATATGCTTGTTATAGTCTAAGGTATAGTATAGCATATGCCTATTATAGTTTATGTTTGGGTATATAGCAATCTATTGCATTGTTTGCATGGTAATCAGTTGGAAATACTTCAAACTTAATACACATTATGGTAATGAGGAACTGAAAGTATATAGGAAACTATAAACTGAAAAATCAAATATAATTTAATATCAGAGAGTGTAACTTATGTTCTTAAATCATATTATGCATCAAGTTAAGTAACTTATTGCGTTACCAAGCTCTTGCTCTGTCTATGGCTGTGGCTATGGATGGTTCATTCTATCAATTACTCTTGATTATATATATATATTAAATTGCTTATATATATACTAAGATTTCGCCAATATTTGATATATATATGTATATATATATGTGTAATAGATCAATATATAAAAGTAATATATATATATATATATATCAAATATTGGCGAAATCTTATTATATGTAAGCAATTTGTTTGCCACAAGTTAAATTTGAGTTTTTATTTTTTTATATATTTTAAAATGTTTAATATAAAATTAAAATACACTTTTTTAATTATACTACATTTTTTTTATTTTTTATTTTTAGTATAATTGTTGTTGCTGTTCCTGCCACACAGACGAGCTCAACGTGTCAAGTTTTCGAATTTCTAATATGCTCAAAACTTGATTAGTGGAACTCGAGCGTAAGACAGTAATTCTTGCAAAGATCATCACACAGTATATTGGTAAATAAAAGGATTAAAAGAGCAACAAAAATGTTAAACTTACTCAGTGAACACTCAAGACACTTGATAACAGTTTTTTGGTGTTATTATCACATTTGTTTTGAAACACTATAAAAAAAAATGCATAAGGATATATGATAACTATAGCATTCTATGTGTTTGTGTTTTGAGTTAAAGATATAAGTTTTAGTCCGATTGATGAACTGGTTGGCTCAAAGACTAGCTTCCGACTGATGTTACCAAATGCGCCAGCCTTAAAATGTAAACTTTAGCTAGACGCAATGCTCTGACGTTGGCAGCGACTGAGGCAGCGGATGCTGTCGCACAAAGTGTCCTTTGCAGCAATGGATGCTGTTGCTGTAGCTGTTGCTGCTTCTTTTTATTATTGCTGTTGCTATTGTTATTGTTGTTGCTGTTGTAGCTGATGCTGTTGCTGGTACCAGCAATCAAATCGCAGGCTTGTTTCCATTGCTGTTGTTGTAACTGTGCTTGGTTGTTGCAGCTGGTTGCGGTGACGGCTGGGGCAACGTCTATGTCGGTTACTGCCTCTTTTTTCTCAATGAAACCTAATGTATGTTGCATGTCCTTCTAGCCCCTTCATATGCCCTTTTACTGAACTTGCTTCTGCTACTGCTACTGTTGCTGCTGTTGCTGTGCTGCTGCTGCTGTTGCTGTGCTGCTGTTGCTGTGCTGTGGTTGCTGTGCTGCTGTTGCTGGTTGGCTTTTGTATATTGGGGCCGCACCTTGGCTGCAAGAACGGCTGCTTTGCCTTATATCCTGTGAATGAATGCCAGCTATGACGTCATCAGAGCAAAGTTCGTATCAAGCAATCGGATTCGGATTCGTATTCGTATTCATATTCGTCTATATATTCGGATTCGCTTTCGCTTTCATCGGCTCGCCACTAGGTCACTGTGTTAGCAGTATCATTCAGCATCAGCATTAGCAGCAGCATCACCAACAGCAACAGCATCACCAACAGCAACAGCAACAGCAACAGCAACAGCAACAGCAACAGCAGCAGCAGACAGCAAATCGTTGAATGTTGCCGAACATATGAGGATACAAGAAACGAAATGGGCGGAGTGGCAGAAGGACAATGACGAAAGCAACAGTAATAATAACAATCATAAATGGAATCGCAGCTGTAACCTTAAAGGCCTTAAATGATTTTTCGTTGATGTTTATTTTTGGAACATGTTAAAAGCGTTTGGCACACTTGGAAGCTTCAAGCTTCAAGCTTCAAGCTCCATGTGTTGGTAGCCTCCAGATCCAGGCTGCAGGATGCAGGCTGCACCGCTGTGATGACGTCGACACCTGTTTGACATTGCAATTTGCCCCACGTCACACAAATCCCTGTGGCAAGTCATCAACCCAGCTTTGCATATATACTTATATATATATGTATATATATTACACTTAACCCTTTACCCCCTAACCCCTTAGCCATGCCATGGCCATCTCCTTATTGTGTGCCATGAATGAAAAACCATGGCGTGGCATTGCTGCTCTCATGCTTTGGGCTGCCTCTTTATTTGTCACTTTGACCTTATGTAGCACGTATATACATACATATATATTCATATATATAAGTACATCTCGTACTCCATAGCTAAGTGAGAAGTCCAGCCTAGCAACTTGCTACTTGCTACACTTACAACAATGACCTTCGCATTTATTTTTAGCTTCACTCGTCTAAATATATAAACGGGGTCAGCATCAGCATTTGTTGTGCAGCAAGTGCAGCAACTACAGCAACATATAACTTTGCAATTTTAAGCGATGATGCTGCTGCTGCTACTTGCTACTTGATACCACACACAAACACACACAGTCAATAGCCATAATCAAGTGTATGTGTTAGCCATAAACTATCAATTGTTAGCTGCAATCAATTCCAATTACATTAAGCTGCGTCAAATAACGTTGTGGCATGCCTCAAGAAGACTTTCTAACAACTTTAGACACAAGATATATATCTTAAGGCCAATATAGATCAACTATATATATATCATATATATATATATTAGATATTTCTACAAATTGTTGTATGCGTTTTTAATACGAAATGAAAAATTATATAAGAAGATTGTGTATAACTTTTGGTGGGGGGGGGGGCTTAAACATATACCCTGTACTTTGGAATAAGGGGTATATAAGTAGCTCAAATCATATATTTTATGTAAGCTATATATACATATATTTATATATATATATTCCTTTGCTAAATCAGTACCAATAGTTTATTTTATCAGCTGCGCTTTGAGCTTTAATTGAACCCAGGTATAACAATTGACATAAGCAAATTTGGCATAAATTTTATACCAGATTTTATATATTTATTTATTTTTTGCTATAATTATATGTTACAATTAAATCTTTAAATTAATTCTATAATAAAATAACTTGTTGTAGTATTTAGTAATTTTTAATTTATTAATTTTTTATTTATTGAATAAAGTCTTTTATGTTTTTCGAGTCAATTTCAGTGAGAAGTTGGAGAAGCGAACGGATATTAAGGGATGTTCGTATATTTTTAATAGAGTTCCAGTTGCTTCAGAGTTGATGGATTGTGGGCGTGCGTCTGTAGCTGATGTTATATTTGCATTTCTTACTCAAAATCCTGGCTAGTTTGTTGCATCCTTAATGTAAGTTTTTATTGGTATTTGGGTTGTTAGAAATCCAAAAGGAGATTTATGTTTTTATAGAAGTGATTATAATTGTTTCAGCCGTTGTTTAAAATGTCCTGCGTACTATTTTTGATTAGTTTTATAATTACTGTTTTGTTGCTAGTGTTATGCAGCATTAACGGTGCTTGTGTTGCATATTTGACTGTTTAAGCTTGTTTAGTTCCTCTTATTCCTGCGTACTCTGATGCTTAGTTTATCAGCTTTAGTTTTCTAATACTTATAGTAATTGTTTCGCATATCCTTTCGATTATCAGTTTGTTATTTGTTAACATTTCGCATAATAATCTGATGTATTTTCTTTCTTTCTCAATAGCAATTGGATCATTTATGTAGATGGAATTACTTGAGGATTGTTTCAACTTTACAATCATTTCAGGGATTGCATACAGTTGTTTGATAGCAATTCTCACCCTGTATTGAACTATATTTGTGGCTAGTACAGGGTGTGCTTTAACACAGCTCATTGATAATTGTGTTGCATGTTTATATGTCTATCAAGCTGTATCTATATATAGTTATATATAGATATATCGTATACACATGTACAATATTACCAGATGTTATGTTTTTATTTTTTTGTGGCCTTTGGCTGTGAATAGTTAGCAAATGGCTACGAAAAGATTTGTTTTCGTAAATGTAAACATTTTAATAACTTAAACTAAACATAGTATTAGATATTAATAACAGTGTTAGTCATATATTATGGATTAATCTGTTACCCTATACTTTATTAAACTTATTTGAGCAATAGTTGAAAGGCGTCTGAATAATAATAAATAAAATTTTTCAAATATTATTCTTTAACACAATTTATGCTTTAAAGTTTTGAAGAAGCTTTAATATGTCCTATTTAGAACTTAGATAAGTTCTGCATATTTTATATTGTAGCTTTTAAAGCTATTTTATGGTTTTTCATTACATTATTTATAAAGTTACGTATAATACAATTATAACAATAGAATAAATGTTGTAAAGATAAACAGCTTTCATCCTACACAAAGCTCTCAAGTTGCTAAAAGCTTTTAATAACATAATAACATTTTCATAGCACAAGATTACATAAATTGTTAAAGTTTCTAAAAATAAAGCATAGAATTAAACTAAATTCATTTTTCTTGAAGTTTTACTTTAATTTAATGTTACCAATTTTCACTTAATCCTTAAATTTGCATCATATTTTTTATGAAAATTGGAAGCTCTTCTGAAAATCGTTATACACTTTATTATTTTCAAGGTTATTGGTAATAATTGCTTGACGTTTAAGAAACTTTTCTTTACTTTAGCTCAAATGCCAGGAACTCTCTTATTTTTTATCAGATTCAAGGAATGAACAGAATTAAATATCTTGAAGCTGTCATTTTTGCTACAACCTAAATAGACATACAGCTTACAGCCCGCTACATCTTGCAACATCCCTTCGGTAACTTAATGCAATATGCAATTTTTGCTCTCTTTTTCTGGTATACCAAATGTTCCAAGGGGGCAATGCCTATAATTTACAGCTATTCTTACAGGTGGCAACAACAGAATAACAAAAAGAAAACGAATTTTTAAGAATATGTGAATATTATATAAAATTGGAGCAGCGTTTAAATTGTACAGACTAACTGATGGGTTATAACTATGAATACCCTGTAAATTGATAAATTTATTTGAAAAACTTTGAACTTCATTTTAAAAAGTTTATTGGCCTTCATAACTTCTCATACCTTATTGTACAACCTTATATACCTTTCCTTTAAGTATAATTTTTAAGCTTTTCTATTCGTTTTTAATATTTTTATACCAATTTATATACGTTTTTATACTTTTAATTGTATTCATATATTTATTTATAATTTGTAATTTTTTAGGCCTTCATATATATTTTTTTTTATATACTTTTATACCTTTATTTAAAAGTTTTTATAGTACACGATTAGTACACAACAGTTGTATAGTCTTTAACTTCAGTTGAAGTAATTTCTTATACATTTTAATGATTTTTTTATAAATTTTATACCTTTTTTAATTGATTTTACATTTATTTTGATGTAATACCCCTTAAACATTTCATTTGCATTTTATATCTTATATATATAATTTATATTATATCTACATTTCTTTATACCTTTTTAAACATTTATTATATTTTATAGTTTTCCTTTTTTATACCTTTTTGTAACTTATATGTATGTATAAAAATTTCTTTTAACTCCCTTTTTTATACATTTTTATATCTTATATGATAAATAAATTATAGGTAATTTTTGAAATATATATATACGTATATATATATATTTAAATATATTATACATTTTTGTAATTTATGTATCGTTATATAGACATTTTATACCTGGTTGAAACTGATATGCATTTTTTAGCTTTTATATAATTTTTGTCTTCTTTAAGCATAGATATATCTAATCTTATTGCTTTTTATGCCTTTTCATGTAACTTGTAATAAATTTAATACATTTTTATATCTATTAATATAATTTATTGTTTTATATTTTCTTAGATCTCTTTGTACTTGTTGCTCCCAAACAAGTTTATTTTATACCTTTTCAATAAATTTTATACGTTTTTATAAAGTTTACCCTACCCGCCTGTAGGGTATAAGTTCAATGTATACCAAAAGGTTTAGATTTTTCGTCTACCGCAACTATGCGTAGCCGTTCCCCCTTCTCTATACTTAACGCTTCTAACACTTACCTTTCTTATCATGCTGTAAACTAAGAAAAATGTTATTTAAAACCTTATGGATCCTTTCATCTGCTCGTTATAAAATTGTGTTGCATCTAGTTAAAGGACATAATTAAAGACGCAACTTTAATAATTTAATTTTTCAGCTTAAAATTTATTTAAAGAATTGCTAGGTATATCCCTTTTGTTTATTATATAAACTTGTAAGTAGAGCTAAAGGATATTCAGCTTAAAGCAGAATCTTATTGCGACTTTAGAAATTTACTTTAAAAGCAATTGAGAAGTAATCTTTTAAACTATTTCATATCGTATGGAACTAGTAATATACAAATCATGAGTCAGTCTCCATAGAATAGAATATTATTTTAGTCGCTTAAAATCAGTTTTATGCCACATTGTTGGTGCAACATTTGTTGACATTGCAATGAAATGCAATCCATATTAGATAAAGAATAGAATAATGTTGCTTGATTCAAATGTGAACCAGATCTTGATTTGGAATTAGTACGGGAGTTGATATCCACATTGATATAGAGTGGAAATTCAATATATATATCCAGTATATATATCAATGCCATTGAATGACGTCTGGCAGCTAATCTAGTTCATTATGGTGACAACACTGGTTGGGTCTAGCTAACCGTGTCCATCATACCATGAATATTCAAATAGCACACACACAAACACACATACATACTTATATATACATATATATATGTATATATTAGGCTTGTCCTGACCCCGAGTATGCTATGTGTTAGGTTATATGCAGTGCAGGAGTACCACATAAAAAGGAAAAACAGATATATTGATGACGCATGCAACGCATGTTGAAAGAGTTGAAAGGAGGACACTGCAATTCCATTTCATTCACAAAACGTTCAAGGCAAGGAGTCACAGGATACAGACGTCAACGCCAAAATATCTAGACGCAAAAACCATAACGATTGCCAGTTCTTCTTCTGTCTCTGTCTCTCTCTATTGCTGCACAGCCACATACACCACATTTACGTACACATGCAAAGCAAACAGCATTCAAATGACCTTCGGACGCAGTGACGCTGACCCAGTGCCAAGTTGATAATGTTGATAACATACAGATATCAGAAGACAACTGAACCAACATTCAACATTCAACATTCAACATTCAACATTCAACATTCAACATTCAACATTCAACATTCAACATTCAATATTCGACATTCAACATTCAACTTGGCAGCATTAAATCATCGCATTAATGCAATTATAACTGCAATTGTAAATGAAAATTAATTTTCCATTGTTTTGTCTTCTGAGACTTTGAATTAATGCCTTAGAAATATGTTGAATGGATGCCATCAATTAGGCTTCAATTTGTGGTATGCCCCATTGTTGCATGCATGGCCATGTTTAATGACGTCATCGTCGTTATCGCTGCCTGTTTCCAGCTTGCCTGTTGATGACGTGCTTTATGAAACTAGTGCAACTCCTTCCCCATCTGCCACTCGAAGCGCTGCACGCTGCACGTCATCCATATTAGGTATGTAAATGTATTAGTATACATACATATGTATATATATACATACATATATATATAAAGCTGTATATGGGTCAGGCCAGTAGCAACGGTGACGGTGATGACGGCGATGACGACGGTAAGCACCAGCACCAAAAGCAACCGCAGCATCAACACCAACAGCAACACCAAGAGCTATACCAATAGCAACAGCAATAGCAGCAGAATCGGCGGCTTCAATTTTGTTGTCAGGTAGAGCTAACGGCACAAGGCCAATGTGCTTGCAACATGCAACGTTTCGGCGGGGTCAGATATCAGTTGCTCAAAGATTCTGAGACTGCACTTATGACGTTTGTTTTTGGTTTGACGCACTTCGATTGCTCTAGTAGAGAATATAACTTTGTATGTATACATGTGTGTGTGTGTCTAAGTGTGTGTGTATTAACTGTGTATGAAAGTTTAATTCTTACCTTACCACGTTGCATCGCACCATTCCGCAGTATTTACCGCCCGCCGTTTCCTGTTTGCCAAAGTATAAAAATAACTTACAAAAAAAGTCTGACCAAAATTAAAATAACAGCACACACACACATACACTTATATATATAAATATATATATATATATATATATATATATATCAAACACATTGGTAGAAAGACATAGCGCAGAAGAGAATGGAATAACGAGAAACATAAATTTTCTTAACCATTTACTGAAAATCTGTTCAAAAATTGTTTCAAACTTTTTTTTTAGCACAAAAATAGACGCCATGGAAAGGAAAAGCCCCTAAAATCAATTCAAAGGCCATAGATAAACACTCCAAGCACCTACCTAGGGTGTAAAGTCCAACTAACAGGATTCATTAGTTTTATAGTCTAAGCAAACTTTGAAAGGAAAATAAAAATAATTATAATGAAAACTTTAGATCAATTTAAAAAGAATTAAAAATAGGAAAATATTCAAAAAATTAAAATTAAATAAATAAATAAAAATGGTAAATGGTAAAAATCAAACACTGAAGCAATTAGGTGTAAGAAATATAGATTAAAGTAAATAAGAAACGGAATATATTTATTAAAGAAAAAAGAAAAGTTTTAAATTTTAAATATATAACTTAAATATAATAAAAAAATAATTATAATTTTATAAAAAAAAAAATAATATAAAATAAACTTTATAAGTATTACACCAATTATAGAATAAAACTCAGAGATGAATTATAGAACTTAACATTAAATTATATAAATTAAAATGATATAAAAAATAAAACATGAATAAAATAATTTTTAAATAGTTAAAAAATAAAAGTTTACACAAAAAACATATAAATAATAAATATGGAAATAAAATAATAAATAAATAAAATAAAAAATAAAAGAAATTCAAAATATAATGAACTTAAATTATAATGTCAAATATTTTATTTTATAAATATGTTAAAAAGACAACCGAAAAAATTGTATTAAAAATCAATCATAATAGTCACAGAAAAAAATTATTTAATAAAAAAAATTAAATATCTAAAATAAAATAAATTATGAATAGTCCTACAAACAATAATAAAGCAAATTAATATTAAAATATATAAAAACAAATATTAAAAATAAAATAAATATTAATCAAAAAAACACATATAGATAAATAAATAAAATAGACTTACTATAAAAAAAACACAATAAAATAAGAAAAAATTCAGCAAAAATTTATTAATAAAACATATTAATAAAATGTTAATTAATAGGAGAAAAAAATGCAGCTTAAAATATATTCAAAATAATAAAAAAGGCAAAAATTAATAAAATTAAAATATATATATTAAATATAAACAAAAAATTAAAAAGCAGAAAATAAAATAAAAAGCAAAATTAAATTTAATAAAAATATATATATAAATATATAATAGCATAAAATAATGCAAAAATTCTAAATAAAATAAAAAAAAAAGAAACATCAATATATTTAAATATAAATCTATATATCTTATATATGTAATTTAATTTAAATTAAATAAAAATCGCGAATTAAATAAAAAGTTTCACAGCTGTTGCATACTCTCCATCATCCCCTCACTCACACTGCTTATAGGTATTTTCCTGGTTTTATTTTGTTATTCAATGGAGCCAATTTGAAATGCTTATGTGATGCAGACTATAGATACAAAGATGCCACAAGAAGATGTTGCGCTACATGAAATCTCTGCCACAAATTTTCTATTTAAAGAAAGACAAACAAAACCAACAAAGAATGAAAATTTAAAATTTTCTTAAAATGAGACAAAAACAAAACTATATACATATATATATTTAAAATCATAAATATATATGTATTATATTATACAAGCAAAAAAACAACAACATAAAACAGTAGAAGAAGAATAATAATTTCGAAATTTTCTCGCTTTTAAAATTTTCATCTAGCATTTTTCTTGATGAACAAAATTCTCTTCGGGCTTTTTTTTTTATTGTTTTCAACACAAAATTTACAAAGATCGATGTATATATGCCTGAATATATGTATATATAATATAAGTAATATCTATGCTATATGGTAATGCACGCCTACGCCCACACACACACACCCGTACACCCACATAAACGCACACAGATATGCATAGATATAAAAATATGCCAATGTATTTGTATCTGTGATTGAAGCGCTTTGCTTGGTAAATGAAAATTTGCTGTTGCCTTTGGCGTTGCTTCAAAGAAATCGTCTCAACAACAACAGCAGCAAACACAACAAAAACTGTCACAACAACAACAGTCACAACAACAGTCACAACAACATCAACCACCGACGACAGCAATTTCTTTCAAATGCTTTGCACATTAGCACAGGCTGCATTTGCTATGCTATGTATCTTTATCTGTATCTGTATCTCTATCTGTATCTGTAAATATATCTGTATCTGTATATGTATCTGTATCTGTATATGTATAGTATCTGTAAATGTATCTGTATCTGTATCTCTATCTCTATCTGTATATGTATCTGTATCTGTATCTGTATCTGTATCTGTATCTGTATCTGTATCTGTATCTGTACTTTCATCTGTACCTTTTATCTGTTCCTTTATCTATACTTTTATCTGTACATTTATCTTTAACTTTATCTGTACCATTTATATGTATGTGTAATAATATCTATATATATATATCTGTATTTTTATCTATATATCTTTCTTTATCTTTATCTATTTGTGCGTCTGTATCTGTACCTTTATCTGTAAATGTATGTGTACCATATCTGGATATGTATATTTATCTGAATCTGTATCTGTGGGTGTATCTGTATCTGTGTCTGTATCTATATTCTATTTATTTGATATGTTTTTCTTATTGTCTGCCTCTGGCAGATTGCGCATACGACGCGTTGCAGCGTCATCCACACTTAGTCCCTGCCAAAAAATACATATATTTATATATATGTATGTTTTAAAGATCTAACTCTGTATATATAGTATACATCTATAAAGCTATATATAGTACATAGTTTAAATATATATATATATATATATGTATATATATATGTATATATTAGTCTAGGGCAAGATTTCCGCACTTAATTCATTGTTTGTTACAAATTTTTTTAGGTGTTGTTTCTGTTGCTCCATAACCCTTTGAATCAATTGAAATATTTAAAGAATAAAGGTAATTTATAAACTAATTAATTAATTAATAATTAATATAATTTATTTATAGATTAATAGAAATAGAATTCGCTGTAAGACAAAAAAATTTCGTGGAGAGTTTTAGAAAGTTTTAAAGAAGAAAATAACAGCTGCAATTAAATTGCTCTTGAAATAATTATAGATTCTATATAGACTGAGGTAAATAGGTCATATTATCTATATATATATATATATATTTATATATCTTGTATACTGTATATAGTGGGTAATAGCCATATTATTTATTATAGCAAGAACTCAAGGAACAGTTGATATATTCGTCCCTAGCAGAAAGTTAAAATAAGCAGATGAAATTCATGCATTCAATAAGAAAAATAAATAAAGTTCGTTTATATTTAAAAAAGATTTTCATTTTAAGTATCTTAAAATTCTATTAAGAAATGCGAAAAACAACCGATGATTTTCTACTTTTCATGCTGCCATATAGAATACCAAATACCCTATACATATACAAATTAGTCGATTTTTTATGGAAAAAACAAAAAGGAAAAAAAATCTTAAACCAAATCTATGCACAGCTTGTTTGAAAGTATCTTATTTAATTTTCAGCTAGATGTTAATATTATATATTAATTAAAATATAAATTAATGTAATTCAAGTAAATTAAAAATACAACTAAACCCGTTTGAATTATATTTTATAATAACTTTAAGGTAACTTTATAGTTTCATGAGTTTTGGTTTGGGCTACGCAACATAATAAACAAAATTATTGACAAGATATCAATATCAATAAGTAATTTTTATAATAAATTTAATATAATTTAATATGCTTTCAATTTTGTATTAATTTTCAATATTTTTATTTGCTAAAAGTATTTTTGGTTTTACTTATAGAAAAGTATTTAAAAGCGCATCAAATATTTCATTCGTTTCTATAGATTTTGTCCAGTCGTTAAACCAGGGCTGGTCAATTGTTAATTATACCTAATTAATGTTTATCTATAGAAGTGTTTTTATAGATTTCCATGCCTGGTTAATTGCATATGTTAGGAGAGGCAGACGGCGGCAAAAGAAAGTGAGAGCAAGAGCGAGAGAGCGAAACTCTTGGCCCACTCAATGGCTCAACTGGAGCAAACTTATTTTTATACATGCATTGAATTCCAAGCGGCTCCGCTTACACACCACACAAACACACACACACACACACACAGACACACACACACACACATACATACATATATATATATTTAGTATAAATATATATATAAATATATATGTATATGTAGCATAGTATGTTAGCATGTTTCTCCAACAGACCTGCAACAGGCCGATCAACTGGCCATTGCCTGATGTTGCCTGATCGCTCAATGCCTGAGCGCAGCGGCACAAACACAAATGAAAATGACCAACAGAATATATTTTTTGGTATCCATTTCGATTTGGGTTGCCAGCGGTATCTATTTTTAGTATACGCGCCCAGATACAGATACACATACAAATGCAGGAACGCTCTCTTTCTCATTCTCTCTCTCTCTGTCATTCTCTGTTGTTATACTATACTAGCATACTAGCTATGAGAAATGAAGAAGAGAGTGAAAATTATCGAAGGACGGGCAGGTGGGCGGCATTTGTATATATACCCACAATTTCTGTATATATATATATATATATATATATATATACATATATATATATGTATATATGTATATATTGAACAATCCGAATCTGTATCCGAATCGGTATCTGTATCCATAAGTTGGCCAACATTAGAATATAGTCTGCCGTGGATCGTCGGACCGTTCAGTCTTTTTGTATCGTTCAGTACCATCCGATTCGTGTGATCGACAGCATCGCTCAAATTTTTTTTCATTTTTTTTCTTATTCCTTGAAGGTGAGTGGGTTGCTGGCTAAATTGCAATGCCCAACCAGAAAATGTACAAAAAAAAAAATAAAAATATATTAAATAAATAAATAGAAAAACGAAAAACCAAAAAAAAAACATACAAAAATATTAAAAATTTATAAAAAGTAAAAGAAGACAAAAATGCAAAATGCAAATGTAACAAAACAATGAACCAAAAACGTTCTATGAAACTACAATTCAATTCAATTCAAATCAAATCAAAACTTAAGCAAAAGATTAATAAGAAATTAACAAAAAAACTAAATCAAAAAACAATATTCAAAACGATTTCATGCAAATTGTGTGCCAAATGTAACTGGAAATCAAACACTTTAACGTACTACGAACAGTTATTCCAGTCGCCATGTGCGTGTGTATAATACACACAAATACTATTATATATATAGCGACAGACTTCAAAAACATTAAATTTTTTTTCTAAATTTTTTTTTAATACCAAAAATTGTTTGAATTATTTTTTTTAATAATTTTTTTTACAAGTGCAAAAGTGTAGCAAAAGGATTAAGCCAGGAATACGAAACAAGATTTTCCATAAAGAATTAATACGCACATATATATTTATAAGATTATGTAAGAAGTATATAAGTGTCTATGTGTGTGTGTGTGTGTGTGTGTATGTGCGTGCAAAAGCTATAATTGTAACCAAAAGATACAAGATACAAGCAGCAACAAATATCAAGGCAATGAGCTAGGCGAACGCAGCTTCAGCTACAGCTACAACTACAACTACAGCTGAAGCAACAGCAACTGCCCCAAAATAGAAATGTGCCATTGTATACACACATACACACACTCACATCAAATACACAGCACACACACGCACTATGCATATACACATATGTATGTGTATAGCTTTTTTTTTCATGTGTTCCAAGAAGTTGATACGAAATATTTGCCTCTCGAAAACTTTTCATTTAACAAATTTTTTGCGCTGAACTTGGAAGCTCATTAAACAACATATATAAATATATATATATATGTATATATATATACATATACAAAAATATCATTATTCATATATATATATATATATATAAATATATATAAATCTGAGCATATAGTACACAGAATAAGTCAAGCAGAAAATTAGAAAAAGCTGCTAAAACTTATTCAAGGCGTTGTTAAAATAATTTATTTATATATCACATATACTACCTATATATATATATATATATATATATATATATACTATATTCACAACTTTATATTATATATATATTTCTAAATATTTTCTATCTTTTTTGTTGTAGCTTTCAAAATTTTGCCTTGCGACCTTCGCATTGTTTGCAATTTCCAAGCAAGTTTTAGAATTGGCTAACAGAATATATATAGTTATAGATCTATATATATGTGTGCATATATAGTACTATATACTGACCTATTTAACGTTTTTAATAGGTAACAAGTTCAGTTCAATATATATCTTATCTAGAGTATATATATCAATGATCCATTAAATAAATTGTTCAACATTTTGATTTGATTTCAATTCAATGGCAATGCTTACACAGAAGCTTTCAATCATTGTATTGAAATGAAAAAGCTTTATTTTATGTGCTTTCTATGCATATTCTAACATATGATCTTCCTCTTGCTCCTTATTTCACGCTTTCTCCCTCTCTCCTTTTCTCTCTCTCTCTGACTTTTTGTATACTTTGTTGCCTGTAATTGGATATCGATAGGCAAAAAGGCAATTGAAACAGTAAACAAGTTGTCCTGCTCGCACATCAAAGTAAATGCTATGTGGGCAGAAAAGAACAAGAAATAGCGAGAGAGAGAGTGAGAGAGAGAGAGAGAGAGAGGGAGAGAGAGAGCAAGAGGTGACAGAGGTGACAGAAATAGAGAGCAAGTGTGTGAAAAAGAGATTATGTTCGAGCAGGCGCGATCAGCAGGCGACCCCCCCATATACGGTGCGGCAATGCTGGCGTATACGTAATGTCTTTAACTATGTATGCAATGCGCATACGCACTGTGCGAAATAAATATATACTTATGTAGGTGTGTGTGTGTGTGTGTGTGTGTGTGTGTGTGTGTGTGCGTTTGCGTAGGTGTTTGTGGGTGCGAACAGATTTCTTATTAATCAGGCCATTATTTTGCATTTCTGGAACATCTGCTAAAAGTCAATTTATTAACAAAATCTCTGTCCCAACTACAAACACCCAGCCATCCAGCCACCCACACGAAACACACACACGCACATAAAATTTGTATATATATATAAACATATAAAAGAAATAAGTAGGTGTCTGTCTAGTTGATGATGTCATAGTGGCAACATTTTGTTGCAATAAACTTTAAAGTTTTGCTGCAAAGAAAATTTCTTCATACGTTTTGTTTTTCTTTTCTCTTGACTTTTGCAGTAAATCAAAACACAAATCAAAATGGCTGATGATGAGGTGAGGTGAGTATCCCAGCATAGATTCTATACACACACACACGTGCATATTTCTAATAAGCAAATCCCAATCAATTTATAGTTAAACGTAAAATATGTGTGAAAAAAATGAAAAGGCAATGAAAATTGATTGTTACGAGCTGTGAACTATGAACTGGCTACAGGACACAGGATACAAGTGCCTGAGGTGAGTTTAAAAATTGAATTTTAATTAAATATATAGTAAATATATATATAATATAGATCTGATAAGTTGCTTTTACTTTAAGCAAAATTTAAGCTAAATTAAATTTGAGTTAATTTCCTATGCTTCTAACTAACCTTTTGCCTTTACAAAATTTGCAACGGCTTCTTTTGATTTCACAGATAAATGCCAGCTAATAGCGCTAACCAGTTCGATAAGTTATCGAAAAGCAAGACAACTGCAATGGATGTAAAACTATCAAGTGAACATTGTTATCGATTCTTGTTTCTCGATTGTCCAATGTCCATTGTCAATTGTTGTTTTGTCTTTACTTTTTTTTGTCTTATTTGTTGTGCTCCGTTGCTATATTTGTTATACTTATGTTTGCCTATCGATAAAAACTAATCGATTAATTATATTATACAATTTCAGAAAAAGGCAGCGGCGGCCAAAGCAGCAGCACCAGCAGCAGCAGCACCAGCTGCAAATGGCAAAGCAGCTGCACCAGCTGCAAATGCCAAAGCAGCTGCACCAGCAGCCAATGGCAAAGCAGCTGCACCAGCAGCTAATGGTAAAGCGGCAGCGGCAGCCGCACCCGCTGGCCCCCCCAAGGATCCAAATGATCCCAAAGTGAAGGCCGAGGAGGTACACTGGTGTACGTGTGGCTGCAAAGCGCCTCACCCAGTCAAAGTCCAAGTTCATGCAGTGTCTGTCTACAGCTAAAATCCAATCAAAAAAAAAACAAACAAAAATCCCCAAAAAATTGTCATATGCGTGTGCCATTTCTATGTTGTGTTAGGCTATACGATAACGATAACGATAACGATAACGATAACATAACTTACATATAATGTATATATATTAAATTTTAGGCTAAGAAGGCTAAACAGGCTGAGATCGAGCGCAAGCGTGCTGAGGTGCGCAAGCGTATGGAGGAAGCCTCCAAGGCTAAGAAGGCCAAGAAGGGTTTCATGACCCCAGAAAGGAAGAAGAAACTCCGGGTAAGTTCTACTATATATACTCTGTATATTCTATATACTAAATATGTATATTATATAGTTGTTGCTGCGCAAGAAAGCCGCTGAGGAATTGAAGAAAGAACAGGAACGCAAAGCCGCTGAACGTAGACGCATCATTGAAGAACGTTGCGGCAGCCCAAGGAATCTCAGCGATGCCAGTGAAGGTAAGTCCATACGGTCCACAAAAATAAAATGACAAAAAAAAAACACCAATATATATATAAAAATAAATAAAAATAAATAAAAATATATAAAAATGCAATAAAAACAATCGATTAATAATCGATATAAATGCAAAAAAAAATTAGTCAAAAAAAAAGTTAAATAAAAATATTAAAAAAAAATTTCAAAAAAAGAAAAGTTTAAATTAGTTCAATGCAACAGCATACAAAAAAGTAGCCACGCCCAGTTTTATTATATTTGGGGGCTAAATTAAAATTTTATATGCTGTTTTGAATATTTTTTTTTTGAAAAAAGAAGAAAATTAAAAAAAGAAAAAGAAAAAAAATGTGAAAAAATTTGATGCATAAATATTAAATTCAATAAGAGTATCATCTATCATTACACACACACACACACACACACACACACACATACACTGTAATATATATAAATATGATAAACACAATTACATCTTGCGCTCCACACACATATACACACACACACACAACCCAACATACGCACACCAACCAATACATTTATTTAAATATATATCTCTCTTATCTATTTCACTTCCTGCCGTCTTCCAACTATTTCCACAATCTATATATATATATACACGCACACACACACACACACACGCACACATGCACACACATGCCCATGTCCATGTCGTATGTTACCCAATTTGAATATATGTTCTCTAAACTGTATCTGTATCTGTATCCGTATCTGTGTGTGTGTCTTCTCCTGTCAACTTGCCACAAATGTTTGGTGCCCCGCACAGATACACTGAAAACCCTGCTCAAGCAACACTATGACAGGATTAATAAATTGGAGGACCAGAAATATGATCTTGAGTATGTTGTTAAGCGCAAGGATGTTGAGGTACACATACATATACATATCTACTACTACTACCACAATATACTATATAGCTACTACTATATATATATATATATAACAACTACTATATATACAATAACTACTACTATAACTACAATAACTATTGCTACTATTTTTTTACTACTTTTTTATCCAAAAGCAAATAGAAAAACAATAAAAGAAAGAAACAATCAAAAGCGTTCCAATTATATATATTAAAATCAAATATATAAACTAAACGCTTATTTCTCTCTCACTCTCGCTCACTTTCTCTCTCTTTATTTATATATATATATTTTTATATATATTTGCTGTCTAAAACAACTCACCGTTATTTTGTATAATACACTTTATTTGTCGTACAACTTCAACAAAAATCCTTAACATAACCTTGTACATATACTATACACATACATACATATACTATATATATATATATATATATATATATATATATGTATGCTATGTGCGTATAACAAGTAACATACAGAAATTGTTTGGGCAATATACTGCTATATGAACAGAGTTTTAAAGTGTTCAACTACTGCAATTACTTTGGCCAATTACTTGAGTAATTCACTTATAAATTGCTCAACTAATACTGTATATATGTTTAAAGTAACTTTACAGTTCTGTTCATGTAGGTAAACGCTGTCATTAGGTGTCTCTCTGATTGTCGTTGTCCTCCTTTTACTCTCTCTCTCTTTTACTATTCTTGTCTCTATTTCGCTGTTGTCTCTGTGGGAAGTCTGTCAAGTGTACAACACTTCAACTCATACAAACAACACCAACAACAACAAATACAATACAAAATCAAACAAAAAACAAAGAAAACACAATACATATATATATATATATATATATATATATACAAACACACACACACACACACACATGCATAAACACGCACACACACAACTTTTAGCAGTTGCTGTGCAACTCCAATTCCAAACTGAGCTCCTAGTAAACAACTCACAAGTCTCTCAAACATTCTCAGATACATTACAGAAAGTTTGTCAAGATTATTACACTAAGATTCTTAAATTGGAATCTGAGAAATATGATGTGGAGCACGAGGTAGCCAGAAAGGATTATGAGGCAAGACTATCACAAATCAAATTGTATTCTTTTTTTTTTTGTAGTATTTTCTTTTTACAGTAGAAAACAAAAGTTGAAAAAAAGTCAGATAATATTTTTAGTAGAATTTCAAATATATATTTATGTTCTAATATACAACAAAAAAAAAAACAATAAAAGCAACAACAACAACAATAAATAAACAAGCAACAAACAACAACAAAGAGTGAAACAGCAAGTGAAAGATATATGCAAATATTTTACTGCTGGCAATGCTATGTGAAACCGCCATCTGGCGTTCAGTTTTTAATTTATATGTTTTCTCTTATTTTTGTGTGTGTGTGCGCCTAAGTGCCAGGAGCACCCTGTAGTTTGTAGTTGAAAGTAGAATTTCAGTAGAAAACCAAACAAATATTTTTTTTTTTTTATTGTACCTAACACTACTTCATTTATCTGCTCTTCCTATACATATATATGCTATATACTATACATATCTATTAATATATATATATATATATATACTATATATATATATACATGTGTGTGTATATATTTTTTGTGCATATTATGGAAGAGAACTGTACAAGTTTTGAATATACAAACAACAAGAGAGCACTTTCAAAATTTGACACCCATTTTTGTATTTTATTTTTTGGGGAGAGCAAAAACCAAAAGAAAAGAAATTAAAAAAAAAGTAGATTTGTTTTTTAGCAATTAACCTTTAACCTTTAACTTAATCGCTTAATATAAATATATATATATATATATATATATATATATATAAAATAATAATAATTATATATTATATACTAATATTTATACAACAAACTGATAGATTGTTAACTATTTTTACAACCAACTTTTTTGCTTTTTGTGGCGCTTATTTTTGGCTCAAACATAGTGCTATATTTTTGGTATTAACTTTTTTTTATATATACCTAGATATACCTCTCTCTCTCTCTATTTATATATATATATATATATATATATATACCTAGTTTTTTATGACCTATTTTGTTGTTATTCTAGAGATTTATTTATAATTTTTTTGTATTTTGTAAAAAGCTTCTGCTTTTTTTTTCATACTAAAACCAAAAACAATGAATCGAATATGTGAGCAAGAGTATTGAGCTAAGGATCATTATAATATCAGGCATTTATATAGGCTATAATTATACTATACTATGATATTTTAGTTTATAAGTAGTAAACCTATCACTCAAAACCAAGTACAGTCACGCAGCCACAAAACCAACAACCAACCAATCAAACAACCAATCAAACAAACCAATCAAACAATCAATCAAACAATCAAAACAAACAATCCAAGCCAAAACAAGCAACCAAGCACAACAAACATCTCATACAACACCAAAGCGCAATACACTGAAAAAAAAAAAATTGAGCAACAAAAATTATATATATATATATATTTATTATATATATATATATACTTTTCAGTAAGAAACATTATAAACAAATCAAGCAATAAAATGAAAGCAAGAAAAAATAAACAAAAATAAAAAAGAAATGCAAAGAAAAACAGCAAAAATCAAAGCACATTATTATGTATTTATGTATATGCAACTCTTAGGTGTTAAGCATAATGAGTATAATTAAATTGAACAGTTAAAAAAAATATCGATAATTAATTAATCATATAAATATCTATATATTCCTTTTCTTTCTCTGAAACGCGCCGCGTGTTACATGTGCGTCGTCGTCTCCCTCTGTTTCTATCTCAATCTTAATTTTTAACTATCTATCATATCTTTTCTCTTGTCTGTCACTATCTCCCTCTCTTTCTATTTCAAACTCTTTATCTCTTTCTCTGACTTTAACTATATTTATTTATCCTACAATCGCTATAAAATATGATACGAAACACACGCACAACAATACACAAACTGCTCTGTCCTTCTCCCTATCTCTCTCTCTCTCTCTCTTTCTATCTATCTCTCTCTTTATATATATATATATATATATTTATATATATATATCTTTCTCTTATATACGCAACTTAATTGCGTCTCTTTCTCTGTCCCACACATACAAACACACACGCACACATACATATATAAACACGAGCAACCCAAACACAAGAAAAGAAAAACACGCCTAAACGTAAACAACAATAATAATACGTAATACGCTGACGTTTACCGATAACCGTTTACCGTTTACCGATAATCGTTTAACGTTTAACGTTTACCGTTTACCGTTAACCGATATATACCACAGCCGAACTGCAAACAATATGCAAACAATATTGGCAACGTCTTTACAATTTGGAGGGCGATAAATTTGATTTAGAGCACGTGCAGAAACTCAAAGCACAAGAGGTAAATTCCAAATCAATTTTTGCCTTGCACCCAAACAAAAAAAAAGAAAAAACAAAAAAACAAATACCATAAAAACTAAAGAAACAAAAAACATACATTTATTAATAAACTTTATACAAAAAAAAAAAAAAAAACCAATTATACCAAAAGCATAAAAAAAAAACAAAAACACACAAAATATTTTTTAAACCGAAAAACCAAAAAAAAAAAAAAAAACAACCACAAAAAGAGCAACCAAAACAATGCGAATGTTTTTTTATTATTATTATTTTTGTTACCAAAAACAAAACAAAAAACAATTACGAAATATAAATAAAATTATTGCTAAAACCAACAGCAACAGCAACAACAACAATAATAATTATATTTACAAATAATTTAAATAATAATTATTATATTTATAGTTATAATCATAGTATTTTTTAACTTTGCCCTTGATTATTTTATACTTTCATTTATGTGCTAAATATATACAATTATATAAGATATAATATATATATATACATATATATATCTTAACTATATTTTTATTATAATATATATGTATATATATATATATTTATATATCTTTATATATATGTTTAGTAATTTTGCGTCTCTTCTTTATTTCTTTTATTTTTTTTAATTGTTTTTAACTGCGCAACAAAACCCAAAAAACCAAAAAAAAAAAAACAAAAAATAATAATAATAAAAAATATACGATTTATTTTATTTAATTATATTTTTTTTTTTATTTAAAAACTTATTTATTTAATAAATTTAATTAATTTTTCTAATTATATTTGCATATATACATATATATAAATATATAAGGCGCACGATCACAAGCAGATCGGCGCGTGCTTTGAACTGTGCGATTGGGAGATCCCTTCCGAGCGGCGTTTATCAATTGACTGCGATCTAACTATGAGTTAAACAACTTAACTGTCAGTTAAAATAAGAAAGTTAAAGCAAAATATATAAATTTATTAAATTTATTAGATTCTGTTAAAAATCTGCAGTCAATTGATAACGCTATAACCGATACCAAAAATATACCAAAAAAAAAAAAAAAAAAATACCATAACCAAAAGCAAAAGAATAACAAAAAAAAAAATACATTTCTCAGTTCCAAACGTTGCGCCCCATTCCGAAACAAAAAAATATAAAATAAAAAAAATAAATTAAATTCACCCAAAGTCAATTCTCAAATTCAATTTCAAATTCAATTCTCAATCAATTAAGTAAACTTATCGAACACATAACATCTAATGCAGCTGCATCGAAAGCTAAAAAAAATAGCTATAAAAAAATTAAAAAAATATATATAAAAAAAATATATTAAAAATAATAAAAGCATAAAAGAAATATATATATATTTAGTTACTTAAGACGCGTAGACAATACAAAAAAGTAGAACAAAAATGATAAAAGAAAAAACAAAACAAAAAAATATTCCCCAAAATGTGTTTTTACAGGCGAATTGCAAGAAATTTGCGAAGAGTATTACGAGCGTATGTATATTTGTGAAGGCCAGAAATGGGATCTGGAATACGAAGTCAGGAAAAAAGACTGGGAGGTACTGCAATAAATTTTAAAAAAAAATTCAATTTCAATTTTAAAATCAAATTCAAAACAAAAACCAAAACAAAAACAAAAACAAAATAAACCCAAAAAAATACTTTACAAATAATACAAACAAAGACAATTTGCAACATTCAGTTTTGTTAGTAATTTAATGTTCTGCTCTGTGATTTATTTTTATTCTCATTTATATTGATTCATGTTTATTATTATTATTCGTATTATTGTTAGTTATTCTTATACTTATGTTTTTTTTTTTTTTTTTTTAAATAATTGCTCACATACTTAAACTAAATTAAGTATTTTATTGACATGTAAAACAAAAACAAAATCAAAAGTGTTTCATATTTAATTTTTGTTCAATTTTCAAGTTTGTCGTTAATCTCATGTTAATTGTACCTAAAAAAAAAAGCAAATGGAAACACAATCCAAAGCAACAATGCAATAAACAATAAAATTCATAATGTTATCTGTGAGTGTGAAAGTTGCCAGGACAAAACTGCAGCAAACGAATAACAGCCAAAATAATGTTGCTAAATTCAGTCAAAATAAAAAAAAAAGCCGATTAAAATACATACAAACAAACAGTCAAGCAAACAATCAATCTATCAGCCAATCTATCAGTCAATCTCTCAAGCTAAAAGTTATTCAAATACAAATACAAATTCATTTCAATTTGTACTAAAGTACAAAATACTTGCCATCAATTAGTCAACAGTTAAGCTTACATAAATTAGTTATACAGCTAATCAATATATCAATTATCAATATATCAATCTATAGCACAATCTTTTTTTGGCTGTTTTTTTGTTACTGTTGATTTACTTGCACTTTCATTGGCAATCACAGCTCAACTCACTTTGCACCACACAACACTGCAATTAGTTTTAGTATATATATATATTATATATACATAAATATATATGTATATGCAAAATTTTGTATAATCTGTAGTTAATTTTAGTTGTGTTTTTTTTTTTTTTTAGAAAATTTATCGATTGTTACGCATCAAATTTTCTGATATTTGTTTTGTGTTTTACTTTCTTCTTAATTTCTTATGATTTCTGTCTGTGATAATTTGTTTGTTTCGCTATCGCGTCAAATGCAACCTTTTACATATATATTCCTTCTTTTGTTGCGTCCGTTTGTCATATACACAATATACAAACCCACAAGCCAACACACCAATATACCACCCCCCACACTCTGATACACACACACACACACACACACACACACAACATATTTTTATATATATTTAGCCATAGTTAAAAGACGCACATTGTTACAGCACGTTCGCACGCGCGCACATAAGTAGGCAATGGTTTTAGTTAAATTCCATTTTAAAAATTTCTCTCTGCATGTGCACTTGTCAAAAGCAGTAGTAAAGCCACACAATAAGCAAGAAACAACAAGCAACAATCAACAGACAATAACAACAACAAACCTGTCTATCTTCAACCTTAAGAAAATTAAGCACAACTGTACCACATAACATGCCACCAAACCAACTATTTCCATTACCTTGTAAATCTATTATCTCAAGAAACTTAAACTCGAAATTCAACTAAACACCAAAATGCTCGCAATTCATTGTAAATAATGTAATTTGTATTTAAAAAAAAAAAAAAAACAACAAAAAATTATATTCTTTATTAGTTCGCTCTCTTTCTGACAAAAAATTTATAAAATTTTTAAAAATAGAAAACAAAATAAGAAAAGAAAACTGAAGATATTTTTCAAATGAAATAAGCAATTGAAGAGCATAAAAGCCAAGCGTCGATTTACTTTACTACTAAACATAAAATTCCAAAAAGAAAAACAAAATAAAAAACAAGTATTTAAAACAGTTAAAGCATAACCAAATAAGCCCAAATGAAAATTTAAAATTTAAAACTCTCCAGTGTCGGTTTGCTTTAACCAGCTTTAACGCTAGTCATTGCTACTGCTGTTGCCCACTAAATGTAACCGTTTACTGTTTTACTATTATCATATAATATATATATATATATATTTATATATACATTTAAGCAAGTTAGAAAAAAAAAAACAAGAGCTTTACAAACAAATGGAAAAGAAATGGCGAAGCGATAAAACACAAAACAAAAGCAGAAAATTATTGATCGACCAGTTTATTCTACTATTTATAGTAGTTATAGCTGTTGTCTTATGTAACAATCAAACAATCAAACAATCAACAAATCAATCAATCAATTAATCAATCAATCAATCAATAAAACAATCAATCAATGTATTTTATGTCATATTATGTATGTGCCATGCTGTGCAGTACCTCAAGGCCCCAGATCCGAACCGTACGCTCAATTCTTTTATGTATAATTGTATTTATTTTGTTATAGGAACAATATAATATATTTAAATAATATTAAAAAAAAAAAATACAAACATATATATATATATAGATAATATAAAGTATTTAAAGTTTTTAAATTATAACACAACAAAACATAAAATAAAACAAAAGTAGCAAAAAAACAAAAAGAACATAAAACATAAAAGAGAAATCGACATTTGGATGTTATGCTGTTCAATTGACACAAAATAATAAGAAAACAAAATAAAGAAAAATTAAAAAGAGAAAGTCCAAAAACAAAAAAAAAAGTTAAAGAAAGAAACCGACCTTAGTAAATACCAATACTCCCAGTCTTTACCGTTCTATTGTAATATCCTCTATATTAACCATATATCAATTATTAATTATCAATTCTCAACTATCAACTATCAACTATCAACTATCAAAATATATCTATATGTAGCCTTGCATGCACAGCTCTAACGCTTATATTAGGTATGCATATCTGTAATTGTATTAGTAACTGTATATGTGTTCTATCTACATGTGTAACTTATGTACATATGTATGTAAGAGTATGTATTCTTAGTTATATATGTATTATCTATGTAAACTTGCATTTTGAAAAGAGATAAAAAACTTGCATGCAATAAAAAAAAACGTTGCATGCGTTTCCTATTTGATTTTGATATTTAAGTAGAAAACCCTTAAAAAAAAATAATTTTGTAAAAACCTAAAACTAAATTGATTTATTTTTTTAATAATATATATTATTTATAACTCACTCTTTCTCTCTTTCTCTCCCTCTTTCTCGCGCTTTCACTCACACTCTCTCTCCTTGTGTGTGTGTATTTCTTTCTTACTGTAAAAATTGCATACAAATAGATCAACGATCTCAATGCCCAAGTTAACGACTTACGCGGCAAATTGTAAGTATATTTATTTAATATTTAATTATACAGTTTACTTTATATATATATATATATATATTAAATGTGGTTTTTTTATATAGCGTTAAACCAGCCCTGAAGAAGGTCTCCAAATACGAAAACAAATTCGCCAAGCTGCAGAAGAAGGCCGCTGAATTCAACTTCCGCAACCAACTTAAGGTGGTTAAGAAGAAGGAATTCACATTGGAGGAAGAAGAGAAGGAGGTAAGTTTTAATTATATATATTTATAAGATATATATATATGAACAACATATTTGTTAAGCTATATACATACATAAGTTGTATTTCTATATACTTTAATCTATCTTTAAACGCCTTACGCTCCATAGATAAAGATTAAAGATGCCGGTTCTCTAAAACAAGCCAAAAAGTGTAAGAAATAAGTGTAAATGTGTGTGTTTTATTTAAGCACCAAGTGTCCTCCTCTGTCACATTATATATTACTCTTTCTATCTTATTTTTTTTTTATCTGTCTCTTTCTCTGTTTGTCTCTTTTTACTTAACTATTTCTCACTATGTATTGAATTATAAACACACAGACACACACACTATGTTTCCTTGTCTCACACACACTTACACACACATCAATATATAGTGTTCTAGTTGTAGTTGTCGTAGTGCCCAGCACAATATTATATATAA
>JBAMBS010001168.1:0-17285 GCA_037044455.1 Zygothrica quintamaculata | reverse complement strand
ATTTGTTAATCAGACCACTCAATTTTTACTAGATAAAATTCAATGACACCATTCTATTTCATTATCTCTATTTTATATACATATAATATATGTATGTATGTGTTAAATTCTGTTTTGTACAGCTTTCTTGCAGTTTCCATTATGCATGTGGTTTTATAAGCACCAAACGATCGTTGACAACTTAAAGTTAGTTTATTCATTTTCATACATTTAAAGATGCTGCTTATTTTTATTAAAAAGAAACGCTACAAAGTTTTTATTTTTATCCAATATCTGCATATATAAATAATTCAATATAACTCTTAATTCATATATAAATCTTTATATGTTTATGTAGATATTTATGTTCATGTGTACGTTAAGAATACATTTTCTTTTCTTCTTTTTCAACACAATCTCAATTTTGAATTCCCTTTTCATGCGCTACTGTTAAAGCCAACCGATAATTTCATTTATGCTGTTGTTCTCGGAAAGCTGATTCTGACTCAATTTCTTGGTGTTATCGTTTAATGTTTATCAACGTTCAATGTATACTCACATACACATTCACAAGTGTATATGTGTGTACTCTTTCTGTATGTGTACTTATTTATTTTGTTTGCTTTTAGATTTGCGCCTAAATAAGTTGACTTGTTGCTTTCATTATAAATCTTAAGAATCACAATTTTGCCCAAGTAGAAATTGAAAATATTGAGGTCAAAAATTCGTACATATACAAATATACATGTATATGTGAAAATCAAATACATACATACAGAGCATAACTTTGTGCGCTTATACATAAGAATATACATACCCCACACATTCAGATAGATGCTAAACACATATAAACATACATAATCAGACGAAAATATATAGGTATATGTATGTTTATGCAGGCAGACGCACGAATATTCATACACACATATTTATGTATGGATATAATTTGTTTTGGCTGCCAATTCTATTTTTATCAATTTTTTTGAGTATGCAAAAACATCACCATTCCTTGCTTAAGTATGAATGTATGTATACCTATACACATACGTACGTATCGTACTTATTGCGAAGCCGCACCAAAATCAATACACATACATACACTGTGATGATATTTTGAAAATCGCCAAACACAAAATTGAGGGGTAATGGCGGTAAATTCTAATTTTCGTTTCGCCGTAAAATCCGAACGAAACTGGATTTAGTCAGTATGAACGAGGATTTTTGTTCTTTTTTTATTGTTTTCTGATTGTGTTTTCGCGTCTGCATTTGGCTCTCTCCACAAATCCCTCTCCACATACGCTCTCCACATTCCCTCTCCACTTTATTATTAATGACTTCTTTGCGGCTCAGAAATAGTATACGCTTAAGTATGTTTTGCTACCTAACATGTATACGTATATGTATATGTATATGTATATGTATATGTATATGTATATGTATATGTATATGTATATGTATATACTTATAAGTATGTAGATACATAGGGCAGCTCACTCAATTTGATATGAGCCAACAGTTCAATTAAATTATTTCAATTTTCGTTGAACTGAGGGCTCTAACATTTGACCAAAATATTATGACAACAATTTGAGACGCAAATTAATTAAAGTAATTGAATTGAAGATGCTCACGCATTTGCATACAGAAGTATATCAAAGTCATAAATTCTTGTATTCAATTAATAAAGATTTGACAATTTGTTTAATAAATAACTAACAACTGTTCATAACAGTTGTTAAAAACGAATCAAAAAAAAATAAATGTTTTTTTTTCTAAATATTTTCTATAATTTTTATGTGGGACTTTAAAATTTTAATACATTTACATTTTTTTTTCTATTGCCTAAGAATTTATATATAGCTAGGTGATAAGATGTTTTCGGTATAATTGTATTATTTTATTATTATTTTTTGACTGTGTCTGTGATGGCTCTTGGTTGTTTTATGGAAACGACTTACATATGGTTTTAATACATGTATATAAGGCTTTGTTTAAAGGCACAGAGATACGAAAAGTAGACAGTAGTGGTAGATAATATTCGTACTAATGTAATTATGCTGTTTAATAATATATATAGATATATATATATGTGTATATACAATATATATATATAGGACGCCCCTCAGACATCGTATAGCTTCACTATTTATTGATTAATGCTTATATTTCGCACTTCATTCCATGTGATATAATATATATTTTACTTTTTTTTTTGATAATAAATTTAAAATTGATAAGAACCTTTTGATTATGACGTAAGCTTATACATATGTATAAATATTTGGGTCGATATATTTAGAACATAAACATTTAATCAAGGGCTAACATATAAAACCTTGAAGTCTTCCTTTTAACACTTCAGAGCACATAAAAAAGAACATCTTGAGTGGTCTGCTTGTAAGTTATATTTAATCGAATGAGAGTGTACGATTACTGTGATGGTGACCCTTGTGATAGGTGATGAGAGATAAGAGCTTGTTGGTTATGACGCAAATATAAACAACTTATCATATGCTACTATATAAGATTATCTGTTTTTCAGCCGGCTCTATTTAGTACATACCAGTTAGAGTTCTATGTCCAAGTTAAGTGCTGTTGCCTTATTGACTAATACTAGTTTATCAGAAACTATGTCTCGCAAACATATTTTCTTATGGTTTCTGATGACTAGAATCACTGACGTAGGCAGCTTCAAGTTAACTCAAAGAAATAAAACTTACATAATAGTTAAGTGACCATTGACTGTGACAAAAACTGAGATTTCTATTTATTATTTTATATTATTTATTTAAATTCAACTATGATGCCATCGACCGAGAACTTACTGTGGAAACAAAAATTTAAAATAATATAAAAAGTGTACATAAGATGTCATACAAACTAACATATAATCAATGTGTATCAACTAGAAAATATAATAAATATTTTTAGTTCTTTTACATACTAAAACTACCCCATTTCCATGACTTCTATGCTAACACTTATTGCTTTGCTCCCTTAGAGGACATTATGTCTCCTTTTACTCAGCGAGAGTAAATAATAGTTTGTAAGATTCAAATAATTAGGTTCTTAATGAACATTATGTTAAACTCATCCGAGTAATTTTATGAGTCAATAGATACGACTAACATAAATTAGCCAACTCTTCAGGGGGCATTCGGGTCAATTTCCAGCTGGAGGATGTTGTCTGTTGTGTTTGCCTTTTTTTTGTAGCTGCTCGTTAATTGATTTTATTTACCGCAAAATTACTTATAATATAACTATGAATATAAGTAAATAAATTATGAGTCCAGTGATGAATCTAATAAAAAAATACTTTTCCTCTTAGTAAAATGAAAATGATAAAAGAGAAATATTTTTATATAATAGTAATTCCACCAAGCGTCCAGTTGTGACAAAAATAATGGGAATTTTCTTGCATAAACTTTTTTCTTTCTTTCTTAAAAATACTATTACAAGTAATTCTTTAATATAAAGATCAACGGGTAGAGTTCAAATATTGAATTATATTTTTAAAGAAATTTGACTTAATTTTATTAAGACAAAAAAACTTTTTTTCTTATTTTTATAATAGTATATAACAGATGAACACTTTACATATACTATTTATACTATTTTCATCTTGGTTAATGATTAACATATATTGAGGAAAAAGAATCATAATTATCACAAAAAAATAGAATATATAGAAGGTCAATAAAGATGAATTGAAATACAACTTTCCATTGGTTAGATGATTTTACTACATTTTATTTTATTTCATAATGTAATAATAATAATGAAAATAGTAATTATAAATACCCATTATTTATTTAGCAATTTAAGAATTGTTGGCTTTCGTTTGGAAGATGGAAGCGCTGAATTCGACGATGGAGTACCAAGTATATTAAGTGATAAAGAGACAATAATTAGAGTATTTGGTACTGGCATAACGAAAAAAACCGTTATTGCGTTTACTAATGAGGTAAATGACTACCAAGGAGCATGTCAGATACCGCATACAAAAGTGTTTGAGCCATTTGATGTATCGGACGATGGATACTCAGCTTTATATAAAATAGAGAGTAAGCCCTCGGATGACAAATTATATATATGTGCGAAAATTGATGATGGACTTGTAAGTATATGAAACAAATATCCTCTTTTTAAGTGGATAAACAAACTTTTTTGGATAATAATCCATTTATATATACAAATATATATAATAATTATTTTTTTAATATAGGCTGCCACAGCTGCTGGTACGAAACCTTTGGAACACCAAGGCCATTCCCAAAGATTGATGCTTATGACCCATAAACCACTATTACCACTTTGGGTAGCAATTTTGGTTATTGTAACTTGTCTTGGTTTCTCGGCCTTGTTCTCAGGTCTGAACTTGGGTCTGATGTCTATGGATCGTACTGAATTGAAAGTATGTAACTTACTTATTATAAATAAATATATATATATATGCATTATACAATTGTTTTTGTACATATTCTAGATTTTACGGAATACTGGTACGCCTAAAGAAAGAATTTATGCTGCCAAAATAGCGCCAGTCAGAGATCAAGGTAATTATCTGTTGTGCAGTATTCTCTTGGGTAATGTGTTGGTTAACTCCACCTTTACCATTCTACTGGATGGTTTAACCTCTGGACTATTTGCTGTTGTATTCTCTACATTGGCTATTGTACTTTTCGGTGAAATTACACCACAGGTGAGATCAGTTCAGCAAGTTTTTATAATTTAATTAATTATTTTATTGCTTCTTAAAGGCTGTATGCTCACGTCATGGTTTAGCAATTGGTGCCAAAACAATACTGATAACAAAAACAGTTATGGCGATAACAGCGCCATTATCCTATCCTATATCACGTGTACTGGATTATATGTTGGGTGAAGAGATTGGCAATGTATTTAATCGTGAGCGTCTAAAGGAACTTGTTCGTGTAAGTATTATCTTTTATATGTAGTATAAAATATTTTTTAATGCCATTTATTTTTTGTTTTGTTTTAGGTTACAAATGATGTGAATGATTTGGATAAGAATGAAGTGAATATTATTTCTGGTGCATTGGAGTTGCGAAAGAAGACAGTTGCTGATATTATGACACACATAAATGATGCTTATATGTTATCCTTGGATGCTGTACTTGACTTTGAGACCGTATCAGATATTATGAATTCGGGCTATTCACGTATTCCCGTATATGATGGAGATAGAAAGAATATTGTTACCTTATTATATATTAAGGATTTGGCATTTGTTGATACCGATGATAATACCCCATTGAGGACACTCTGTGAATTTTATCAAAATCCCGTACATTTTGTCTTTGAGGATTACACTTTAGATATTATGTTTAATCAGTTTAAGGAAGGTACCATTGGTCATATAGCATTTGTGCATCGCGTTAACAATGAGGGTGATGGTGATCCATTCTATGAAACTGTTGGCCTTGTCACACTGGAAGATGTTATTGAGGAACTTATTCAGGCTGAAATTGTTGATGAAACTGATGTTTTTGTCGATAATCGCACAAAAACTCGTCGTAATCGCTATAAGAAAGCTGATTTCTCAGCTTTCGCTGAACGTCGAGAGGCTCAAAATGTGCGCATTTCTCCTCAATTAACACTGGCAACATTCCAGTATTTAAGTACAGGTAATAGAAAATATATTTATGAATGAATCTATGAATATTAGTAATGTAACGTGCTTAATAATTTTGATTAGCTGTTGATGCGTTTAAGAAGGATGTTATTTCTGAACCAATATTGCGGCGTTTACTTAATCAAGATGTTTTCCATAATATTAAAGCAAAGGGAAAAAATAAAGATGATCCCAGCTTGTTCATATTTACACAGGGTAAAGCTGTTGATTTCTTTGTACTTATATTAGAAGGTCGGGTTGAGGTAACAATTGGCAAGGAGGGTCTGCTATTTGAGAGTGGACCATTTACTTACTTTGGTACACAAGCATTGGTACAAAATGTTGTTATTGGTATGTTAAATCAAATAATTCATCATATAAAATAATTTATTTACATTATATTTCGTGGAATAGATTCTCCATCACAGATGGGTTCGATGCAATCATTAAATATGGATTCGAAAATAAAACAAACTTTCGTTCCCGATTATTCTGTACGTGCTAGTGGCGATGTGATATATATAGCAATTAAACGAAGTTTGTACCTAACGGCAAAGAAAGCCACATTGTTGGAAAAGAGTCGTAAATCGGGCACGTTCTCTGCGGAAACATTTGATGATGAAGTTGAACGTCTATTGCATTCAATAACTGAAGATGAAAAACCAAGACTCTTAGCTACCAGTCAAAGTGCAAGGCGCTTATCTAAGCCAAATCGTAGTGTTACATCATCGCCAACTAACAACGACTTATCCCATGATGATAAAAGTAATAGTCCCAGTGGTCACAATCAAACTGGTCATAAAATTGGGCCAGAGCATACCGAGGATGCATCATTAAGTAGTCTGGTTACATCGGATGCAGCAAATGATCTACAAAATGGTGAAAATGATGACAGGGATGGAACAGCGGCATCTACACCGCTACTGCCAAAGCCAGAGGATAAAAACGACTCGAAGCAAAATAAGCCTCAATAACGACAGTCTTCGGATAATAATAATCCTCTATAATAAGACCAAGTTGCCGCAATTGAAACTTATTCATGTGAATCACTCAGAATTTTTCTTATGCTAAAACAAAACAATAACTAGATCCCCTTACTTCCAATACCTTTCCTAAAATCAAATGCTTGCTTATTTCCTTAAATATTGTTTCATAATTCAATTTAGTTATATACTGTTATTAATTTTTTTTCAATCGTTTCCTTAAACTAAATTAATGTCTTATCTATATGAAAATGAAAAGATAGCTATATATATATTATTATTATTATAACTTTGATGGCTTCTTAAACATGTTAACGTCATAAACAAACAAACAAATAAGTTGCATCACCACATTTTTGTGGGACTGCCTTGAGATTTATTGAATCCTGAAATTATATGTATGTATATATATAGATACATATACAAGCAAACACAAAACATAAACATTAAAAAAACCACATATGTTACCTCATAATATACGTACTTAAGAAGTGAAACTAGTAACCACCCAGCCCCTTGGCCTTTGACCCTTCCCAAATATATATATATATATATATATATATATTTCCCAATAAATTAAAAGAATATATTATTAACGCAGCGTTAGTTAGAGTATTTGTTGTTAAAAATTAATCGTTTATTGCTCAGCATAAATCAGTCTATAGTAAATCTTATAATGTAATATGTTTGTTTTTTTGTCTAAAATCTAGTAACTAAAACCAATTTTGCACAAATTTCATTTTTGGCAGTTTTTCAATGCTTGCGTTTAAAACAAAAAGAAAAAAAAATTGTAAAAAAATTAATGCATTCATTTTGTCTCTAACCTAATGTCCAATATACCCCACTTCATGTAGCCTTACTGTATTACTCGAGAGGTTAAAAACTTCTCATTTGTTGTTCATTTAACATAAAAGTGTTAATTAGTAGTTTATGATGTCTCAAATTAAAAAGTATAAATTTATATGTATATATATAAATATGATATATATATCTATATATATATATATATATATATATATATATATATATATATATATATATGATGTTAACTTAGATTTAAAAGAATATACCTAAAGAAAACTACAATACAATATACAAATACAACACATACAAACACACAAATGTACAAGCAACGTAAATTGGTTTTTATAAATATAAATAGTAGGAATATGTCCATCGCATTTGTGAGTGACGCTAGGTGATAGTTCCGACCAGCGTTGGCATTAGGTAAATAACCTTCAAAAAGATTCTTTGAAAGAACCTCAAAAGTAAAGATATAATGAAAACGATTATGAATAAAATTGTTTGCAATAAATTATACATTTTGTAGAAAACTATATTAAAAAAATTAAAAATCAATGGCAATAGAGCTACTTTGTTACTTCCTTATATTTACAACCCATATATATGTATATATATATATATATATATTCATATATAAAATGTACAAGATTTTTGAAAATATATTTATTGGAATTTGTTTTTACAATACATTTGGTCGAAATTTTAGTGTATATACCATGTTGAAGTAGAAAATGTAGCAAACTATCTCCTGCTTGAGACTTTTCAAAGCATTATAGTATTTTTGACTTGCTTTTAATGAATGGCAATGTAATGTGGGCTATAAAGGAGATTGCTTGTTGGCTCAAAAAAAAGGTGTCTTTTTTATGAAAAGCATTTGAACAGGTGCACTGGATTTAATTGTAATAAATACGTTTTATTGGCTTTTATTGCACATTTATTTTCCGTTATAAAAATTGGTTTTAAAATATTAAGATTCTGTTCAGTCCCCGATTTTACTTGCTGAGATGATACACATGATACGAGATATAAAACAGAAATTAATACAAATTGGTCCCGCGCACATATATGATATCGATTAATTTCGATATTCTTACCGATAGTATAAAAAAAACAATAGTTTAATATAAAATGAAGTGATTTGTACAACAGAATACTACGTAAATTCGTATTCTGGATTCTTCTTTGTTTTATTTGAAATTTAATAATTAGTTTTATTTTTTTGGGATTGTCTATGGTTAAATAAGTTTTTATATTCAATAACAAGATGAATCGTGGAGATAAATCAAATACACGTTCAGGGAGAGGAAGCAATCGCCCACCTGGATTGACTGGTAGAGAGATTGGCATGTATTATAAAAATCTTGCTCGTCAACGCAAAAAAGACAATAAAGATGAGGAGCGTAGGATTCGGATTGGCTGCGATGTAAGTGTTCCTCCGGGTATTCTTACGCGAATTGAGGAATATATGCAGCAGTGTCAGGAGCCACAACATGCTTCAAAGGAGCATTTAGATGTAGATTTTAAACAGCAATTTCGCCATTTACTTAACGTTAACTTCGAAGAATTCATTAATGAGAAAAAGACACAATATGAGGGAAGCGATCTACGTGTACCTAGTCTAGATGACTACACTAGACAACAGCGAGAAGAGCGTATGCAATGTGCCACTTTCCAAGCACGTTATAAAGACCGCCTCAAGCTTCCTACAATGATGCAAGCGACAGATATAATTGATGCTGTAAATAATAATCAAGTTGTCTTAATTGTTGGTAGTACAGGATGCGGCAAGACAACACAGGTGCCACAGTTACTTCTAGATGATTGCATAGCTAAAGGCATGGGGTCCACTTGCCGCATTGTTTGCACCCAACCTCGTCGTATTTCAGCCATTACGGTTGCTGAGCGAGTAAGCTATGAGCGCAACGAAGCGCTTGGTCAGTCTGTGGGTTATCAGATCCGATTGGAGAACTGCAAGCCACGAGAACGTGCGTCCATAACATATTGCACAACAGGTGTACTGCTACAACAGTTGCAGTCAGATCCGCTGCTACATAGTGTCAGTGTTCTGCTTCTGGACGAAATACATGAGAGGAGTGTAGAAACGGATCTACTAATGGGATTACTTAAGTGTATTCTGCCTCATCGACCCACGTTGAAGGTTATACTAATGAGCGCGACTGTGCGGGAGCAAGATTTCTGTGATTACTTTCAAAATTGTCCAATGTTTCGTATTGAAGGTGCTATGTACCCGGTTACGATGCTTTACTTAGAGGATGTTCTTTCTCTAACGGGTTATATGTTTGGTAATAAGAATATTAAACGCGCTCGTTCTTGGCAGATTCAAGATCAGGAGTATAAAGCCATGATTGAACCATACATAAGAAGTGTACGTGGCAGCTACGATGACCGTGTGCTCAACCAACTACGACAGCCCGAATCCGAAGGCTGTGAAGATCTTGATTTTGTAGCTGATCTTATATACTATATATGCGATGTAAAACCAGAAGGGGCTATTTTGGTTTTTGTGCCAGGTTATGAAAAGATATCCCAGTTAAATAATATTTTAGCCAGCTCGCGATCACCAAAAGGTCAGCACTGGCGGGACCATATTATAATCTTTCCACTGCATTCAATGCTGCCTTCAGTGGAGCAGCAAGCGGTGTTTCGTCGCACACCAAATGGTAAGCGTAAAGTTATCATATCGACGATTATAGCAGAGACTTCAGTGACAATTGATGATGTTGTCTATGTGATTAACACTGGACGCACCAAAGTTACTAACTATGATATTGAAACTAATATACAATCACTAGAAGAGACCTGGGTTACGTTAGCCAATACACAGCAGCGCAAAGGACGCGCCGGTCGTGTGAGACCCGGTATCTGCTATAATCTCTTTAGTCGCGCAAGAGAGAATCAAATGTTTGAAGTGCCTACGCCAGAGATATTACGCTGCAAGCTAGAATCTATCATTCTTAGCCTGAAGCTACTACACATTGATGATCCTTATATATTTTTACAAACCCTGATTAATGCACCTGCCGAGAAGGCTATAAGCAATGGAGTTTCTTTACTCAAGCGGTGAGTTATACGGACTATATTATGCGAACATGAATTTAACTTTCAACTTATTTAGAATTGAAGCACTTGATAGTACTGGCATGCTTACGCCACTTGGCATGCACCTAGCCAAGCTACCCATTGATCCTCAAATGGGTAAAATGATTTTAATATCGGCGCTATTTAGTTGTCTGGATCCGATTACATCAGCAGCTGCTGCTCTTTCATACAAGAGCCCATTTTATACACCTCTAGGACAGGAGCGTCGAGTCGATGAAGCTAAACGCAAGTTATCTAAAAACATGCGCAGTGATCATCTTATGGTACATAACGCCATATGCGCATATCGCGAAAGCAAAGAAGATCGTCAGGAGCGTAATTTCTGTTATAATAATTACCTTAGCCATATGACTCTAAAGCAATTGCAACGAATGAAACAACAATTTGCCGAGCTGCTTTATAACTACAAGTAAGTTGGGAAGCTATGACATGATAGGGAACCCTATGAAATATAAATGATTGCAACTACCTACAGATTTGTTACTGCATCCAATTGTATGCATGATGCATCGAACATCAACTCAGATAAAATTCCACTACTACGTGCTATTATTGGCGGTGGCCTCTATCCAAATATGGCTCATCTATGGTGTGTATTCAGCAACAAATAAATTGGTCTATTAATCTGTAATAGAATCTTATTTATATAGCAAATCAAGGCAAATTAAAAACCGCGTGCGTGCCATTCATCACATGTCCACGGATGATGGCCGCCGTGTTAACTTTCATCCGTCGTCAGTGAATAGCGGTGAATCAGGATTTGATTCCTGCTATTTTGTTTACTTCCAGAAACAAAAATCGACGGATCTATACCTGCTCGATTCCACAATGGTGTTCCCTATGGCACTCATTATATTTGGTGATGGCGTTGAATCTACAATTATAGATAAAACATCATGTATATCTGTGGCCAAAACCTATTAGTATGTAATTAACAAATCTGGTAGAACTGATTTAGTTAAAATAATTAACTGGTGTACTTCAACTCTAGCTTTAAATGCAATCCGGAAACAGCATCAGTAGTGCTAAGCTTACGCAATTTCCTGGGTCGACTGCTCCTCAAGAAAGCTTTGTATCCGGCGCCTATTGAAGAGAACAGTGGTGATAATATGATTATCAAGTAGATTTACTTATCATTGTTGACAACAATTTTACTAATTCATTAAATCTTTGCAGAGCTATCGAGCTGCTTCTCTCATTAGACGAAAGAATGGGAGATGACGATGATTTAATTTCCTCCGATGAAATTGATGATATATAAATTTATTTAGATTCTTGACAGTTAACAATTTTATCACTGTGTGATTTTAAAAAGTCAATCGAGTATTTTTATAAAATTAAATTAGAAAAATTAAATTTGAGTGTTAATCACAACGTGTCAACTTAATCATCTTCAAGCATGGAAAAGACGTTGCGTGTACGTGACGGTGGGTCAATAGATTCATCTTCATCAGCATTGGTCTCATCGTTAGAGCTATCCGCGTCATCTTCATCACTATCAGCGGCTGTAAATATATAAATTTGAATTAATAATCCTAAAACAGTTTTAACTTTTTTATTATGTTGCACTCACTATCCGAGCAGACAGATGAAGTATCCTCATTGGTTTCAATTTCAGGTTCATTGGATTCGACCTGCTGATATTTTAGAACCTCAGCTATATCAGGATGTTCTTTCCAGATATCCCGTTGCTCATCAAACCCAGGTGGGTAAAATTGTAGCACCAGCTGCTGCTGTCCTGCCAGACACATACGTAGGATGTGATTGGCAGCACGGTAACGATCCGGACGTGCAGCCTTCGCAGTTAGAAAACCTCGCTTATATGCCCAGGCATCGGAAATAGCTACAGCTGACCATTCGTCATAGTCCTCAGTCAGATTTAAACGTAGTAGCTGAGGTAAATTTAAATGCTCGGCGAGCAGCTTAAGTGTACGATAAGGCACTTGTAGCTGAGAAATGGGAAAACTTCCGAGTAGGACTTGCAAGCTCTTTGGAGTCCTAGAAGGAAAAACTAAACCAGGACAATCACAAAGACGCACCTGCTGCGTGAGGAATATAGTTTGAAAATGCTTTGTATGACCAGGCGTACGGCTAACGCTGACTACTTTACGTCCCTTAAGGGCATTAATAAGCGATGATTTACCCACGTTAGGATAACCAATGCAGCCAATAGTTAATACCCCATTATGGTACTTTACATGCTGATGTGGTGTAGTATCCATGTTGCTGTTACTGTTTTTTTCTTCTTCAACTTGGGTGTTTACTGCGCCATTATCCTCATCAACGAACATGTCTAGCTGATCAGTACACATATCTTCACGTATCTTAGTTTCCCAAGCAGAGAGATCTACTTCGCCTTGGACATAGTGTAGACATTCGCGATAAATATTAAACACGCCCTCCATACTTTGTCGATGCGCTATCCGACGTGGACCACGCTGGGTACCTTTACATGGTTTAGCCGAAAATGAGGCAAAAAGTATCACAGGTAACTCAGGATAATGCTCATTAAAATAGTGTTTCCATGCAACGACGGCCTCGGGTGTAACCAAATCAACTTTGTTAAACACGACAATCGCATGTTTCTTAAGTGTCTTAATGATATAGTCATAAAGTGAAGGAGGAAACATCAATGATGCATATCGTACATCTACAATTATTAACAATATATCCGAGAACTCCAGAACGCGCCAAAGCTGACGCCAAGTTTCTAAGTTAAGTTCAAACAAGGATAGTTCTTTGTTATCGCTACGTAGTTTCTTTTGCAATAGTCCATCGACATACTCCTACAGAATACATATGAATTTTATATCAGATTGGATATGACACATCCTTTTGAACTGACTTACCTTAAAGTAGCGATTTTCATTACGATCTAATTGCTCCTTGCTGCTGTCAAAGTTCCACGGTGGCCGTACCGGGAAATCAAATTTATCAAAATAACTTGCATTAATCTCTCGTTGATTGGACGTCAATATTTCAAGTGGCGTTAACCCTTCCAGTTTCATAAGTTCTATATCCTTTTTGGTTTCTTGGTTGAATTGAAGATTGTAACGGTTTATATTTTTGTTACGAGCACCGCCACGTGAAAAAGGCTGCTCCATTAACTTGCGCTCAGCTGTTGTCTCCGGTACATCGCTGTCTTCATAAGATTCCTGTGTACCTCGCATATACTTGGGCGGACCTGCAAGCACAATTAGCATTAGTATTAGTCTGACCGGCTTTGTAAAAAAAAGTTGTTGAATGTTGCATTGGCATTATTTACATTTTGTGTTACGCTTTTGCACCAATTGATCCTTCTTCTTTTTTCCACTAAAAGGTACTTTGCGGCGATTCTGTGGCATCTTTTGATATTTTCACTGATTTAATTAGCTTTATCTTTGCAATTTACTAATTAAACATATAAAATTTCGCACTTGTGTTGTGTGCCGACAGAGAAAAGCAGAATGTTAACGCCAAATAGAGCTAACAGACGCAATGATTGACCCCCAAATTATTTTTGCTTTGTTTAGATTTTACAATATTACATAGAAATGTAAAACTAATTATAATAATATTGGTAACCATACAATTTATGTATCAACTTATATTTCTGTGGTAATATCGAAGTGCAAAACATATTTCGGATGGTATTAACATAACAGATGTTTTAATTTGAAAGAATTATCATGCATACTGTTATCGTACAGTAGAATAACAATTCTAAAGCTTTTACATTTATACTATCGATGTCACTTTCAGTATGTATCGAAAAGATATTTCTGCGAACTTTACCAGAAGGTATATTTTAGTGTTGTCATTGATGAATGGAATGAACGCAAATAAGCCAGATTTGCAATGAAAACATGCCAAAATAAGCTGAAAATTTAAAAAATAAGCTAAAACATAAACTTAACGAAAAAGTATGTGACACATTTAAGAAATTCCATAAATTTTGATTATATTCTCAATTTTTTTGTCGATTTGGTAATTTATCAAGACAAAGGTCGGCACCTCCAAAAAATAAATGCAATACTGATACCAACCGCAATCAAATATAGTAATTAATGACCACTACGGTTGCAGGAACAAAGGCATGCATTTAGTGTGAAAAGAAGACAGCATGACCTAAGTAATGCTCAGTTCAATTGACTACTATATTTATACTGCTCACACAAACTGTTATATCTTAAGCATTTCCCCTGCGGGAAGTAACCAATTAGAATTGATATTGATACTGCTCATAACAAGACTTAGTCAGTGGCTGGTTTGCGCCTCCGCTAATGGATATGTGAGAAATGCATACCAATCACAATTAAGCATAATAATGATCAAACACTATTGTTGACGTCGCAGGAACAGGCGCAAAAGAGCATGCGTTGAGTGTGAAAAGAGGACAGTACGATCTAACTCTTACCTAGTTCCTTTGACAGGTAGCAAGACCATTGCTAAAATATTATTTATGCAATGGCCATTTTTTATTCTAATGCAAAAGGAATTCAGCTTATTTACAAATTAGTAAGAAGAAGAATAATTGTAAAAGTAATTTAAAATTTTTTTATTCTATGAAAAGTTTATTTTTAGCATCATCGTCATTGGCCATGTAACAGGCGAACAGCGTCAGCCATTAGCATAAAATGAAACTAAAAATATAACATAATGTGCAAGCAGAACAGCTAGTGCAGATTCGTGCTTATCCTTTTTAGCATGTGCCAAATTTAAAAGTACTGTAGAACAATTGACTTTTATATTTATACTGCTCACACAAACTGTTATATCTTAAGCATTTCCCCTGCGGCAGGTAACCAATTAGAATTGATATTGACTACTATAGTGATACTGCTCATATACAAGGCTCAGCTATATTCTAGACTGGTTTGCGCATCCACTAATTGATATGTTAGAAATGTGTAGCAGCCACAATCGAACATAGCAGTAACAGGCGCAAAAAGCCTGCGTTGACTGTGTAAAGAGGACAGCACGATCTAACTCATGCCTAGCTTCTTTGACAAGTGGCAAGGCCATTGCTAAAATATTATTTGTGCAATGGCTATTTTTTTTCTAATACAAACGAATTCAGACTATTTGCAAACTAATAAGAAGACGAAATATTGTTATAGTAATTTAAATTTTTTTATTCTATGAAAAAGTTAATTTGTAGCATCGTCCTCAATGGCCACGTAACAGGCGAACAGCGTCAGCCATTAGCATAAAATTAAACTAAAATGTAAACAATGTGCAAGCAGAACAGCAAGTGTTAGTTCGTGCTTATCCTTTTTAGCATGTGGCCAACTACAAATAACGGTAGATCTATTAACTACTATAGTTATACTGCTCACACAAATGTTAAACTATGCCAAGCTTTCGCCTTGGCTAATTTATATGAATTGCAACCAGTGTTGCCAGGTTGAGGCACGAAAATATGCTAGATTTACAAAGAAAACATGCCGAAATAAGGTGAAAATTTAAAATATAAGTTACGACATAAACTAAAAGAAAATGTATGTTAAGAATTTATGAAATTCTATAAATTTTGATTATATTTTGAAATTTTTTGTCGAATTGGGAAAAAGATATATATTTATTGGCACATTTTCAGGTGACAAAAAAAAGGTCGATACCTTAATTTCTCTGCTCAATTTGAACACTTTGTTACCTTTTCACTACAATAAAGAAGGTCGGCACCCTCAAAAAAACATGCTATTCAAAGATCTAAATATTCTAGATTTCAAGCTATAAGCTAAACACAACATAAATAAGCTTTGTCAAAAATATGCTAGATCTAGCATATCATACGTTAAGCTGGCATCACTGATAGCAGACGTAATCAGCAACAGGCGGAATAGCATGCTTTGAGTGTGAAAAGAGGACAGCATGCTCTGACTAATGCTCAGTTCACTTGACAACTATGGCTGTACTCCTCACACAAACTGTTATATTTTATGCAAGGCTCAGCAATATTCAAAGAAGTGGCTGGTTTGCACCCCTGCTAATTGATATGTGAGAAATGCATAGCAATCACAATCAAGCATAATAATGATCGACTACTATTGCAGGAAAAGGAGCAATAGCATGCATTGAGAGTGAAAAGAAGACAGCATGCTCTAACTCTTGCCTAGTTCCTTTGATAGGTGCCATGGCCATTGCTTAAATATTATTTGTGCCATGGCCATTTTATTTCTAATGCAAACGGAATTCAGAGTAAGAATTCAAAAAGTAATTTAAAATTTATAAAAACTTCTATGAAAAGGGTATTTTTTAGCAGCATCGTCATTGGCCATGTAACAGGCGAACAGCGTTGGCCATTAGCATAAAATTAAACTAAAATGTAACATAATGTGCAAGCAGAGCAGCAAGTGCTAGTTCTTATTAGTGCTTATTCTTTTTGGCATGTGCCCAATATAAAATAACGGTAGATCAAAAGCACTTCCCCTGCGGCAGGTAAGCAATTAGAATTGATATTGACGACTATAGTGATACTGCTCATACACAAGGCTCAGCTGTAAGGCAGTGGCTGGTTTGCGCCTCCGCTAATTGATATGTTACAAATATGCAGCAGCCGCACTCAAGCATAGAATGAACAGGCGCAAAGAGCCAGCGTTGAATGTGAAAAGAGGACAGCACGTTCTAACTCATGCTTAGTTCCTTTGACCGGTGGTATGTCTATTGCTAAAATATTATTTGTGCAATGGCCATTTTGTTCCAATGCAATGGCCATTTTTTTTCTAATATAAACGGATTTCAACTTATGTTAAGACTAATAAGAAGAAAAATTTTAAAAGTTA
>JBAMBS010001167.1:0-68781 GCA_037044455.1 Zygothrica quintamaculata | reverse complement strand
AATCTTTAGAACCTTTGCATTTTTCTCCAAAAACTCGAGTGCTTCCACATTGCCAGCAATCACCTTGCAATGAGGATACATATAGTTAGCTGCACCACAGTAGGGTGACTCGACGCCTCGATCTATGCACCATTGCAGAGCCTTGGCAAATGCATCGCTAAGATTGGTGTCCGGTCCATACAGCGTCATGGCCATGGCACCCTGTGCTTGATCGCAGGCAACCTGCATTGCATTGGCACGCACTTGCACTAGTCGCAATGCCTTGTCAAAGGGTAACGCTCCGGCATAGACAAGTGCTGTAGTCTCGCCGAGACTACAGCCGGCCGTGGCTACACAGCTCTCAATGGCTTTTGGACGCTCTTCGCGTAATTGTTCGAGAGCTGCCAACGAGGAAACCATTACTGCAAGCTGTGCGTATTCGGTACGATTTAGTTTATCGAGTGGCCCCTCCAGGCATATTTTAAGTAGATCATATTTAAGCACATCATTCGCCAGCTCAAAGAGGCGACGAGCTCCAGGAAAACGCAATAGATTCTGTGCCATGCCTACATACTGTGTACCCTGACCGGGAAACAGTACAATGCTTGTCTCTTTGGGATCTATTGCCGGTCGAGCATTGCTGCCTTCAAAGGGCTCCGCAAGCTCATTGAGCAGTTGCTGCCGTTTGTCCGCCTGAGCATCCTGTGAAACTGCCGGTTCAGTTGCTTTATTACTGCTCGTCCAGCGGCTCCAGCTCCAATTGCAGGGTAAATTTGTTTTACGTACCAAATTCCGTGTTTTTGCTGCAAACATTTTCTAATTTATTTTTGTATGTAGAAAACGCGGCCTAAAATTGCATGCATAACAGCTGCTAGTAAGTGCAATAGTTAACGACAGGTGGCGCCAGCATAAGCAGGCATGTGGCGTCATCTACATGTAATATTTGTTACTTACTCAATAGACCGTTTTTGATTTAAATTTAAGAGTTTGTATTTCGCATTAGTTTTATCCTCATTTCATTAGTTCTGGCTAAAATAAGTTGGCCCAAAATACCATTGATGTATGACTAAGAATCTTTTGGGCTAATAGGAATTTCGCTTTTGATATTACTCATTGTATGCATGTATGTACGATTATTTGGTATTTGATTAGTCATGCGTCTGTGAATTTGATTTAATTAGGCGTCATGTGAAAGAGCATAGGAATGTCGGTTTGGTTTGGGTTATCGTTTACGGCCAGTTGCTTATTAGAAATTCGATCATTCCTTAGGCGGTTACCCAAGCTGAGTAGAGTTTCTTGAACTCTTCAAAAAAAAAAAGAATCAAAAGCAAAAAAGAGAAAAAAAAAATCAAATTCTTTGACAGACCGCTAAAGGAGGAGGCTGGCAAACAGTGAACGGCAAATTTTTGTGTTTCGCCAACAAAGTCAGGCACGGACGTGACGCACCACTTTCGCCTTCAGTTCAAGGAACGAGCCTTCCATAACAACAACAACAACAACAACAACAACAACAACAACAATAACAACAACTACAAAACAACTGGAACCCACACGATCACACGCTTAATAAGAGCATACAAATAAAATCCAGCAGACATCAGGCTTATTCTTGTTGCTAAGGACCAAGCTCGTCTAGACACCATAACCGAGAGTGATAATAATGATCATAATGTTGCCGATAATGATCATAATAATGATGCTATCTATTAGAATGAGAACCAGTTTTGTTTTTTTTTTTTTATTCGGCAGCCCAAATACCCAATCCAGGTATGTTATAAGTACAAAACATATATAAAAAAAAAATAAAATAAAATAAAATAAAATGAGATAAAATCATACGTAAGATCGTTGACATGGCGCAAGTGGCGTGGTTTTAAATCAGGTTGTGAAATACCTAGCATATATTGTATGCTTGTATGGGGATATAGGTATATATATATATATATATATATATATATATATATATATATATATATATATATATATGCAAGTATATATGCACAAAGTGTTTGTATGTGTGTGTACATACGTTGTATTTATGAATGAGCCAAGCTGGCATTCAAATTTAGCCTGAAATCTGCAACTTAAACTGTTGTTCATATGCTTTATAGATCAGCAACAACAACAACAACAATAAGAACAAAAACAAAATATAAACATTAAAAATAAATTAAAAAAGAAAATAAAAATAAACTAATGAAATGCATACTTTTAACAAATGCCAAAGCAGTTTTTTATTCACATTCTTGTTCGTTCTGCTTATAAAATGAAAAAAGAAAAATTTACCTAAAAAAAAAATCAATGTGAACAACAATATATATAGTATATATATATATATGTGTGTGTGTGTCTGTCTGCAGTTATGTACATATTTATACATATTATTAAATATTTGAGTATCGCGAAACGTGTCGTCGATACCGTTAGATATCAAAGTTCGCAAATTCCGCAGACATCTGAACGATATTAACACCAGCAACAACAGCAACAACAACAACAACACGTACTACTAAATACCAGAATAAATACCGAATTACATATATATACATACGCTTATATATATATATATAAAATATATATATATACATACTTAATTAATGTCGTCTTATTTAATACGCTCACATTACGCATACGACCCGTTTCCGCCTGAGTTAATGAAGAAGGATGCCCAGTGAAAAGCCCAAAACACCGACAAAACTCGGCCGAAAATGTACATTGACCGGCAAAATCATCATCAACATTTATTGATCCCAAAATATCAATATGGATGCGTATACGCAAATTTTATATTTTATGTTCCAATTAAAATAAAGAAAGATAAAAAAAATCAAAAATCAACAAAATAAAACACAAACACAACAAAAAAAAACCTTTATATAAATTTAGAACACAAAATGCAGCAAATTGAAACAAATCTGACGTGGGCGATTAAGAAAAACCGTTAACTGCTCAATGTCAGTATAACTTCAATGCGGCTGTCGCTTTTGCTGTTGCTGTAGCTGTAGCTGTAGCTGTCGACGCTACATTTGGATGCTGCAACACCTGCGGCCTTCTGCTCTCAAGTAGAATGCACACGCAACTGACACAAAAAACAACAACACTAACAGAATAAAAAGCGAGAGTGCACTCAGATGAGAGTGAAATTAATCAATGAGCGATTTTTATGACCTTGCTCTCGAGTGTTCCTATGCATAATGTATGTACATGTATGTATGTATGTATGTATGTATGTATGCTAACGGTGTGCGTGCGTATATATACGAGCATGTATGTTTCATGTGATAACTTATGCTCTGACAATAGCAGATAAAGCATTGAAATTATGGTGGAATTAGTGTGGTCAATGTAGAGCAATAAAGTGCAAAGTGAGATAGCAAACCTAATGACCTGAATTTGCAACCACGTAAAGAATATAGGACAATTAACTGTTACTTTATTCATTCTATGTACTAATAACCCCCCTATCGTGACAGAAGTCTTTATAAAAACTGTTTTGTGTGTAAAGTGAGATTATCTATTAACTATTATTATTTAATATATATATATATATTTATTTATATCATACATATATATATATATGATCTTGTTTATGCGTAAAATTCGTAACATTTATATGAGTATGCTAAAAGTTTTTATGAATGAAAATGCCCATAGTTTCACAATACCATGAACAACGTGCGTGAGGCTTGGCATGAACGCTAACGGAATTCCCCTAGCAACAAGGTAACAGAGTATGTGTGTATTGTAACTATTGTATTGACTACTGGGAGCTAAGAGTTAGCCACAAGCCATACGCTGGTGTTGGACTTGTGTTGTCAACGCTGTCGCTCGCGTGTAACACTCACTTTCTCCGTTCGGTTCGGTTCAGGTTGACCGTCAAGGCGGCAACATTAGTAGTAGTAGTAGTAGTATTAGCACCGGCTTCCTCATTACATGATTACAATTAAAATTTCAAGGTGTTTTGATTAGATGCCGGCAAACGTTTCTATTTTATCAGTAAAACAGTTAACAATTCGCTAAATAAAACATTTAAAAATGGTTTTCAATTTAATATATTCCCTTGAAAACAAAACTAAATTTAGTTAACACCCATTCAAAGTGTATCATCCAATCTAATAAGCAACACCAGAGCAAATGTATTCAATGCATGCGCATGCGAAGGCGCATCCTTTCATGTCTGAATTTCGATTTTAATTCTAACGAAAAGTCAGTAACGGCGCCGGCGCCGGCGCGCCTTTTCGTTTACGCATGCGTATGAATATTGCCTTCTCATTTACTCTAAGTCATGCTCTTTTATTTGTTATATATCTACCTTTCTCTCTTTTCCTTCACTCCTACCCAGGCAGGGTGCACGCTCACATTGAGAACTTGAAAGCTGCTCCTGCGCTCTGGCTCTGGCTCTGGCTGTGGCTCTGGCTCTGCCTTTGCCGCTGCCTCTGCCGTCGGCTCGGTGAATTTGCATACAATCGTATAAAAGCTAACAACATTGGGCGAAGCTTTCATTTGAGTTCGCAGCTTTATCAGGTGACGGTCGGTGGGTCTTTTATTTTGTTGTTATTTTTTTACATTTCATTTTGTGATCCGTTGCTTCGATCGTTTAACCCGCCAAAAAAAAAAAAAAAATACAAAATACTCAAATCAAATATTATAATAAAAACACGTATACGTCGTGTTGGCCGTTATAGCAAATTATTTGATACACAAAAGTTGAAAACTTGGAAAAACCAAATTAAGGCAAATCTTTCAAAATGCAATCAAAGGTAAGTTTAAAATAAAATTCAGTTAAGTTTTTAGGGGATGATTTTTTGTTTCTAATGTTTATCAAAGCTTTTGATTGAGTTTTAAATAAATTTTCCGAAAAAGGGATTAAATGGGATTTTTTCTTCTATGATCTTAAATACTTAACGTGTGTTGTAACTAATAATAAAAGCTGTTGAGTTTGGGTGTGTGTGTGTGTGTGTGTGTGTGTGTGTGTGTGTGTGTGTGTGTGTGTGTGGCTTAAAGAGGGGTGTGTATATGCACCACCATATAAACCTGTCCACTTCCAGTGATCACCTGTAGGAGCTAAAAATAATATATATATAAATGTATTGTTTTTATTATTGTTGCTGTTATTGTTTTTATTTGGAGTGCTAATCAAATTGCGGAAATGTCTACCTGTGCGTCATATTACATAATTTTTCCACTTTAACTCTTTGTAATCGGGGAAGTTTCGCACAATAATAATTAAAAATGACATTTGGCTGTAACGACTTGCAAATGCGCTCCAGTTTATGTTAGTGACGAGCCTTTTGGCAATTGAGCTTCTGACCCAGTTTGTTGGCCCCCACGTGGACAATAACATCACAAACAATGCACACACACAAACAGTTAAAAGTGTCACTTTAAAGATGCACTGATACACCAATAAAGATATACAGACACAGATACACATATACAGCTGCAAAGATATATATTTTTATAGAAATACAGGTGATAATACAGAAGTTGTGGGTGGTGGTGCATTGGTGGTGCATTATTAACTGGTTTAATTTGGGAGAAGGCCGTTTGGGACTTTATTTATATATGAAGCTAATTTTGGAATCCTTTTGCAGTTAAATATTTGCCGCTGGTTGCTGTTGACTCTGATCGTTGGATGCTTCTTGTTAAGAGAAGCACATGGCTTTTGCTCTCTGGAAAAGATGAAACGCAATGCAGTGGAGGCGTGTGAACGACTCTTTCAAGCGGATGAGGGTAGAGCTAAACGTGCCATAGACTACAATGGACACCATGCAAATACATTAGGACGTAAGTAATCGTAACAAAAAACAAAAACCGATATATAGCTGAGACCAAAGTCAATTATAATTAAATAAGGTCACAAAGTCAGTCAACTCAATAATGAGAATCGGAATCGGAACTGGCTTAAAAAAAAAGACACACACAAAAACGAAACACGTTTAAGAAAATGAAGAAAAGAAAATAAGAAAAAAAGGAGAAAAAAAAGGCAGTTCCGAACGATACTTTAACCGTATTCAAGGCGCAAGTTCAAGTGAAAACTTTTAATTAAATAATATCCATAAATTTTGTAACTGTGATTACAGATGATAAACAACATAAAAATGTTCATCATATCAGAAGGAGCACTTATCCAGATGGTGGTTACCTAAAAGTAAGCAGGAATAATTTTCATCGTCTTATACAATTGGATGTGACACCACGGTATAAGCCCAGAAATCAGGAAAAAAGAGAAAAAACACGCTTTAAACGCCATTCTGGAAAAAACTATAATAACATATCTTATTGCTGCTATCATACATGCGATGATGAATTTTACTGCTAAGTCGGGCAAAGGACTTTCTCTATATATATATAGAGAATAAGATGTATTTCTTTCCCTCTTCGGTCTCTATCTTTACAAACATTGGAAACTATTCCGTCCATAATTTACTTTGAAGTAACTCAAAGTTGATATTCTATATAACTATATAATGATTTATATATATATATATATATATATCATTTAAATAAGACGCGCTCACTCTTATAGAGTACCTTATCTGTTGCCCATGAAACTCAAGGGATCAGCAAATCTTGCCACAGTATTAAATTAGTAAAGAAAATATAATTATTTAAGCTCTGAAGCTTTTAGTAATTAAGAATAACTTAAATATATTTTTTTTACCTATAAATACACAACAGATGTTTTTTTTTCTGCACTGCAAGTGAGTATATATAAGCATGGGAAAATTAGGGAAATCTATTCGCAAGGACGAAGACTTAAAACCTTTTCAAAGGAAAATGCAACAAAATCGAATCCCACGGAGAAAACTTCTTAGCATGATAGAATCATGAGTTCATTTTGAAACCCTTTAAAAATTGCGCCTCTTAAATTCTTGAGTCTATATGCATTATTCTCATCTCATCCTATATAATGGAACAAATGTCTTCCAGATGAATAAAAAGTAATATTTGTAATATTTAAAAGACAACTGAAGGAATTACCAAGTGACAGAGATGCACATAGAGAGACAGAGAGAGAGAGAGAGAACCAGTGGAATTACTATACAATTATAATAAATTTTCCTTTTCTAATGCTATCGAGATTCAGTTATGCCAAATAACTAGACTAAACACGTATTGATATAGAAGTTTATTATAGTTTTTGGTTTCAGATTTACTTCATAGAGTTGCTATGAATCTTAATAAACATCGACAGATAATATTACCACATAAAACTGGATTAATTAAATCTGATCTTCAATGAGTAGCTAGAGTTTCTTATGTTGGATTGCATTTCTGAGATGTGTGTGCAGGTGCAACTGCAGATGGTTTAATGCAAGTAAAACTACAATGTGGGTGGGTTTGGCTAACCATTTGGTGGGCAACTATAGACGAGTGTAGCTTAAAGGATAATAATGCTGTTGTTTCCTACAATTTGTTGGTATGGAATGGTTATAATAATCACAGTGCTGTGCGCGTGGGGTAAGGCTGGTGGAATAAGTGAACTGAGTGAGTTGAGTGAGTTGAGTGAGCAGCGGTATGTTGTAGACAATGATTATTGCAGAATTGTGGATCCAAATCCATATAGTCAGGATGTAATGAAAAAGTTTCGTCGTTTAAAATATAAACCTTGTACTATGTTTGAGCCGTTGACTTTTGTGAAATATGACGAGGACACAAAACTTTATGAATTAGATATAAATAGAACTTTGTTTCAGGAGTATCTAAAAATGGACCTGGAGTTAGCTGTTCCATCACCAGCAGCGATCTCCTGTTGCTATATGAAAGTTAAGCGTTGCAACGAGCAAGCTGTAGACCTGGGGAAATGCAAGAAGTTTCAGCACACGGTTAAGTTGCCCAATAGCACCGATAGCTTCATAGTTCAATGCTATGCTAATGGTAAGCTTATCTACACCAATGGGCATGCCACTGTGCCCGAACGGACTGATGTGCGTCAGCGTCTGAAAGAATGGAAACTAAAGGATAATTTTAGTAATACACGTCCACCCAGTGTGCTTATGATTGGCATAGACACTATTTCCCGTCTAAATCTAAAGCGAGCAATGCCAGAAACGCAGAAGTATCTGCAGAGCAACGGCTGGTTTGAGATGTCCGGCTACAATAAGGTAGGATTGGGCACTGGAAATGGTTTAGTTTTCGTTAATCTTGAGTGAAGCATTGGTTCGCATTGTGCATCTATAGATTGCGGACAACACCTTGCCGAATATCCTGGCCCTGACGACGGGTTACAATCTTACAAGCATCTCAAAAAAGTGTGATCCACATAAAATAGCTGGATTGGATAAATGTAAGTTTATTTGGAACCTTTACCAGGAACATGGCTATGTGACAGCCTTTGGCGAAGATGAAGTGTCCATTAATACATTCAACTACGAGCTTCTGGGATTTCAGAAATCACCAGTTGACTATTATTTGCGTCCTTATTTAATTGCAGCAGAAAAATGGTTAGAACAAACAACACAGGTCGAGCAGGATAACCAAATTTGTTTGGGTTATCAGTATGCTGCCGAGCATATTTATAATTTTGCTTTGGAATTTGCTAGTCGCTATCGCAATGATACATTTTTTGGCTTCTTTTGGACAAACACACATAGCCATGGGGAACATATTTCACGAACCAGTGCAATGGATCACTACATGCGAACGTACCTTAACCGCCTTGTGCGGCAGGGCACCATGGAGCACAGCATAGTGGTGCTTTTCAGCGATCATGGTATGCGCCTTGGTCCAACTCGAAACAGCCGTTTAGGTTGGCTTGAGGATCGTTTGCCATTTTATTTTATATGGTTGCCACCATATCTAAGAGAAAAGCATCCTAAATTCGTTCATGCACTGCAAATTAATCGTGCACGTCTCACCAATCCTTATGATGTGTATGTAACGCTGGAACATATCCTATCGCTATCAGGTCGCTCTAGGTCTGGTGTAGTACTCGGTGCCAAAGATTGTAAACTTTGTCAGAGCTTGCTGCATGAGATTCCGGCAAACAGAACCTGTGCGGCTGCAGCTATCGCAGATCACTGGTGTACATGCTGGTCCTACAAGAGGTACACTACATTCACTTCCGTAGATTTTAAGATGGCTAAATATGCTGTCCGGCATATAAACAATATAGTTTTCCAACACAAAGAAGCGCCCTTGAAACTTTATTGTGAGCCTTTAAAATTGCAGCACATTGAAAAGGCGTATAAAGCCATAAAAAACAAGGCTGATAATCAGTATATATCAATCCATCGCATACATTTTACGACGTCACCCAACCAGGCAAAATATGAAGCAACTATACGTTACAATTCCACAAACGGTAATATGATCGTTAGTGATGTGACGCGCCTCAATAATATTCTTGGATCCATGTGCCTAGGAGATACTCGTATGAACAGCTTTTGTCATTGCTACTAACTATATACTTGTTATTGTAAATTATAGTAAACACCTTTAATTTTATATATATAAGCATGATAATTCTATTTGGTTCTATAAAATGTTATCATATTATATATTTAAATGATAATAAGACTTGTTAAATATATAATAAAAAACTTTATAATATAAATTAAATCATATTATGCTTGTTATAATTCTAAATTCAGTTAAATTTTGGCGCCAATTTCACAATCGATTAGTTGTATTATGCCTAGGGCTGACAGAGTCTTTCGAAGTAATTATCGATACTTTGGCTTCCTGCTTTAATGTCCCTGGTATTTTGCAAGCAAATCTTGATATTCGCAAATATTCGTTAATTTTGGTAATCAACTGAATATATTTGTTTAGATCGTAAACTGGAGTGTATATATAATTAAATGGAGTACACAATCGTTTACAATAATTAAAATCACATTATAAATCACTCAGATAGTAGAAACCCTTGCAATCAGGACAGTTAATCTGACCGGATATTTGCGTATCGATCGGCTGCAATGATTGAAAATAATTAGCAAGAAGACTTAAGATTTCTGTGCGACGCTGCTCTAGAAACTCAAATGTGCAATCCTTGTAGTTAATGATGCATTCCATTAATAGACGATAAAGTACTGTCTCGGTAGAAAGAAATGTGTTTAATGCACGATCAATACTATCCACATTTTGCTCCAGAAAATTGCGGGTGACCTGCATCAATAGCTGTGTCGTTTGCTCCGTCAAATACATTGTCGCGGCATCAATCACATCCAAAAGACTGCTAAAGCTGCAAACATGCTGCACAAATTTAATACCAAATTTTTTAGCAAGAAGGTCAACATTTAAATGAGGTACTCCGGCTTCGTCCAAAATCACTAAACTGGGCAGGAGAGTTGCACCAACTGTGCCCAATTTAGAAACGCCTTGTGTCAAATGTTTGTAGATCTTATGCATGCCTAGTAGTTCCTCCTTAAAGGGTATGTCATTGAGAGTGCGCAGGATGTCAAATTTCTTGTTGCTTGAATCAGAATGAAGTCTTGCAGATTCCTCAGAAATTTTATCAAAAACTTTTCTATTAAATAGCAGCACAATAAGATAAAAAAAATTAATGTGGACTATTGGATCAAATATTATGCAGATTTACCTGGTTTGGTTGTGCACAGCATGACGTAAGGTGAATCCATTAGTTGCCTTTTTGGTTATTCGCAAATTGTTTATTGAATGTGTAAAAATGACCAGACTGGAAGCAATTTGAAGCACATCCAAGCTGTTTAATGGCTGATCATCGTTAATTTTCTACAATGTAATAATAATCATTATACGTGCTACCAGGTTTGGTTTATAGATACACTCACCAAATACAAATCGTAGATGCCATTCGCCACACCCGTGCCAGACAAAACAATGGATGACACATTAATGCCCTTCACGGCCAATTGAGCAGCTTCATTCACTTGAGTACCGGCCATATTAAGCGCTTTGACAGCACCACTTGCTCCCAGGCCCACTACTCCGCCGGCCACCCCCAGCCAATTACCCCGTGGCTCACTATCACGCAAAGAAGTGGACTGCTTGTGTTGATGTCGATCTATAAGCGAGGAGGCTGCGCGTATGGTGCTATATGCTGACGCAGTCACACCCAAAACAGTGGCAGCCAGAAGAATAGGTGGGGCAACAGGCATCGTCAAAGCTGCACCTACTGGCACGCTGGCTACTAGACCACCCAATGAAGCCATTGTATCTCCAGCATTAAGTACGCGTATATTGGTGGACGATGCAGGAGTTAAATGGATCATCAGGTTGACATCATGGTCATTTGTAAATCTATATATACCTTGAGTAGGTGCTATCATTGTGCCCTTGGGTAATGTGTTCTGGTAGACATACTGTCTCCAATTCTCATATACACGAGCATTTTCGTCAATAAAGATCATGCAACAGTTTTCGCTGTTGCCAGTTTCTTCGCGCAAACACTTTCGCGTACGAAAAACGGGATGACAACTGAAATTAGTAGAGTGCAGCGCCAACTCAGGATCACGTTCAGATGTCACCAACACGTATATAATAGCTGAAAGCAATGTGCGATTTGTATAACGCCTTTGTTTCCAAATATTTTGAAACACTTGCTCCCGCTGTCTCGCTATGGCTTTGGTGTTCTTTACTCCATTCTGGGAAATAAGATTACCAATCTTTTGTCTTAGCACATCCGCCTGGTCAGGAGCCAATCTGTAAGAGAATTCATTACGTAAATGTAACTATATAAAATTTAAACAACTTACGCATCCCATATTATTTCGGACCGTAGAGCACAGCTCTGTGCAAAATCCTGTTGCACATTTCGTACACAGAGCGCGCTCATGTTTTAATTCGATGGGACACAATAAAAAATGTTTTGCTAATTATAAAATGTTTTTGACAACTGCATCGTTGCTTTTTGCGTAGTTGTCATGGCAACTAGGAAAACATGAGTTATATGTCGACGTTTATATCTTGAATTGATATTTATTATATTATAAACAAAGTATTTTTTTTTCTCAATATGTTTAAATTGTACAAATATATTTTGTTTTAGTAGTACTTTTGAATGTAACTTACAGTAATCGATACCAAGTATAATATACCCAGGGCTTACAAATTTCAAACTTATCGATAATTTTATAATTTAATTGACATCCCTGGCATTTTGTTTATAACTAATACGCGAAACCGCCGGACACAGCTTGCGTAAGGAGCTTGTGACAATTTATAGATTTAATTAAATTAAAGTAGATAAACACTGAATAAATATTAAGATTAAAGTGCGCTAAACTAAAAGAACCAATTGTTGTAACAGGCAATTTACGTAAGAATTAAAATCTGCCCTGTGCAAATAAAGTCAACATAAGCGTTCGCTTTTTTTTTTGGCCAAAACTACCCAAAACATGTACACATACACTAAGTTATAATAGACACACCTAAACATAGGCGTATCAAGAATATACCACTTATGTCTTATAAATGCATATATATGCTTATATGAATAAACGTGTATGTATGTATGTCTATAAGCCGAAACAACTAACCATTGACATTGGGGGCCAAGCGTAAGGCACCACCTGTTTGTTTATGGTGGCGGCAGCAGATACTTAAATAAAAATTCACAAAAAATAAAAAAGTTAACAATTGAAGCCTATGTGCATGTGTCACACTTTTGTTTATACCTATTTGCTTATGTACATATGTAAATATATATATCTATATATATATATATGCATGTACATAACCTTTTAACGCAAATTGACGTTTTTCCTCTCCCTCCCCCAACTATTTTAGTCGCGTGTCGTATTTAATAAACACTTATTTATGGCTTCAAATGCGCAGCTCGGAAAAATCATTTTGTTAGTCGCAATTACCGCATTTTTGTACTATTTCTTCTGGGTTGCAATATTGCCGTTTATGATACTCGAGGAAGGTAAGTTTCAAATAATAATAATAAAGCATTCAATGTATGTGTGCATATGCATGTGCTTGTAGCATTGTTAGCTTTATTAAATAATCTCACTTTACATTTCCATTATGTATATATATATATATATATATATATATATATATATATATATATATATATATATATATATGAATACATCCTGTCCTGTTTCAGTTTGTCTTTTGTGCAGTAAATAAAGCAGCGCGGATTAAATTTGTTTTGTATTACATTATTAACATGTATATATGCATTATAGTTCCTTCTCTAGCATGGATATGTCTATTTTGGTTTTAGAAAAAGTTTTACGTGTTTTTCATAGTGGATATCAACTATTATTAATCTTAAATATTTACTTACTTTAAGGGTTAAAGTTAAAATTTAACTTTTAAAACCGCCACTAAACTGTTATATACGCATGTATACATACATGGAAACATGTTCACCCTTGTGAAATATGCGTCTGACATGATAAAAAGAATCATTTCGTTCAATTAATAAAGAGCTGAAAAACATAATAACTTATAAGTATTATAAAAGATATTGTTATTATATATACAAATATTATTCAATTATGCTTTGCTTTTGCAGAGTATTTGGTAGTCAATTAGAATTTATTGTACTTTTGATTTTTGTTACCTGTCTCAAAACGTTTACAATTACTTAACAAGCTCAAGGCATCCAATGTCAAGGTCGTTTTACAGCTTACAAATTATCTCTCTTTGTTTGTTTTTCTCTCTTATTTTTTGCTCTCTTTTTCCCTCTCTCTCTCTCTCTCTCTCTCTACGATTGACTCATTTTCTGTCTCTCTTTTAGGAAATCTCATAAGGTTTTTCTTTCCGCCATTAAAGTACGCCTTTATTGTGCCCACTGTATGTGGAGTCATCTGCCTCGGAGGCATAGCGTTATTCTCCTTCTATCATATTTGGAGCTTTAAAAAGACTCGAAAGATTTAAATTTGATCGGGAAAACACCAAAAGCTGACGTTAGCAGCGTCAATAAGGTCACGCCTCCCAGGGGCCATTATCAAAGATTACGCGTTTATAAAGCGTAATAGCAAATTAACAGGCTGATCAGTTGGAAACAAAATGCCTCAGTGGCTGGTCATTGGCATATCGGGTGTTACTTGCGGTGGAAAGACAACGCTAGCAAATGGTCTACGCGATTATTTTAAGGGATTGCGAAATGCACCGCTCTGGAATACACCCTATACAATTGGTGATGTACAGCTGATATCGCAGGATGATTATTTTCTACCTGTCGATGATAGACGGCACAAACGTGTCGATAAGCTTAATGCTATTAACTTTGAGCTAATCACCTCACTAGACATGAAGCAAATGTTGGCGGATATAGCACGCATCATTAATGGTCCTGCTGAGCATCTTCCATCCTATACAAACTTTGAGCACTATGCGCTTCAATACCAACAACAGCAACAGCAGCAGCAGCACAATTCGAACTATTATCAGATTCACACACATAGCAATGGTAAACATATTCCAGTTGGTTATCAATATCAGCCACAGCGACATCAACATCATCATCATCATCATCAACAACAACAGCAAAAGCAGCAGCAAAAACAGCAGCAACAACAACAACATAGGCAACATCATCCACAGCATCATACCCAACATGCGGAACAGCATATAATGCGATTGAATATCAATGCGCAAATTGCAGCTCAACTGCGGGATAAGATGGTTAATGTGCTATTGATAGAGGGATTCATGATATTTAATCAACCCGAGGTCCTGACGTTATGTAATCTCAAATATCATTTTCATTTACCATATGAAAAATGTTTTGAGCGTCGCAGTAAACGCTCCTATGATCCTCCCGATGTCACCGGCTATTTTGAGCTCTGTGTCTGGCCATATTATGAGAAAAACTTCTCCGAATATCGCGAATGCAAGGATATAACATTTTTGAATGGTGAAATTGGCAAGGAGAAGATATTTAAATTTGTCCTCCAGCGTATTGTACACTATTTTGAGGAGCGCTGCGAGGTGCCAGCTGCTTCAACAGTCCCATGTCCTCCACAACAGAAACGTTTTGGCGTGCTCTATGCTAATAACAATAATAATCATATGTCTAGTGCTTGTCCCATGGAACAGTAAAATAAGTATAATTATCTTGCTTAATCCATGAAAGCAGTATAAAATGGTTAAAGGAATTTAAATTATTGTATAAAAAAAATTCAAAAAAAAAAAAAAAAAAACAATTTCAATGTACATTCAGACATAGTTATTTACATTATTTCAACATACTAAACTATTTTGAATCTTACAGTTAATTTTAAAAGAGCAAATAATATAAGTTAAATAAATTAAGATCGATACATTCTTTTAACGATTGTAAAGAAATAACACAAACAAATATCCATATATAATTTTAGCTGTGCTAAAAGACAAACCATATAGATCATATAGATCAGATGAATGTAATTCAATAACTTTACCCAAGCTATAAACCTAAAATGTAGCCTAACTTGTACTGTATGTACCATAAACATTTATATATATATATATAAATGTTTATGGTACGTACAGTATTTACAAGTTAGGCTACATTTAGGTTTATAGCTTGGGTAAAGTTATTGAATTACATTCATCTGATCTATATGATCTATATGGTTTGTCTTTTAGCACAGCTAAAATTATATATGGATATTTGTTTGTGTTATTTCTTTACAATCGTTAAAAGAATGTATCGATCTTAATTTATTTAACTTATATTATTTGCTACTTTTAAAATTAACTGTAAGATTCAAAATAGTTTAGTATGTTGAAATAATGTAAATAACTATGTCTGAATGTACATTGAAATTGTTTTTTTTTTTTTTTTTTTTGAATTTTTTTTATACAATAATTTAAATTCCTTTAACCATTTTATACTGCTTTCATGGATTAAGCAAGATAATTATACTTATTTTACTGTTCCATGGGACAAGCACTAGACATATGATTATTATTGTTATTAGCATAGAGCACGCCAAAACGTTTCTGTTGTGGAGGACATGGGACTGTTGAAGCAGCTGGCACCTCGCAGCGCTCCTCAAAATAGTGTACAATACGCTGGAGGACAAATTTAAATATCTTCTCCTTGCCAATTTCACCATTCAAAAATGTTATATCCTTGCATTCGCGATATTCGGAGAAGTTTTTCTCATAATATGGCCAGACACAGAGCTCAAAATAGCCGGTGACATCGGGAGGATCATAGGAGCGTTTACTGCGACGCTCAAAACATTTTTCATATGGTAAATGAAAATGATATTTGAGATTACATAACGTCAGGACCTCGGGTTGATTAAATATCATGAATCCCTCTATCAATAGCACATTAACCATCTTATCCCGCAGTTGAGCTGCAATTTGCGCATTGATATTCAATCGCATTATATGCTGTTCCGCATGTTGGGTATGATGCTGTGGATGATGTTGCCTATGTTGTTGTTGTTGCTGCTGTTTTTGCTGCTGCTTTTGCTGTTGTTGTTGATGATGATGATGATGATGTTGATGTCGCTGTGGCTGATATTGATAACCAACTGGAATATGTTTACCATTGCTATGTGTGTGAATCTGATAATAGTTCGAATTGTGCTGCTGCTGCTGTTGCTGTTGTTGGTATTGAAGCGCATAGTGCTCAAAGTTTGTATAGGATGGAAGATGCTCAGCAGGACCATTAATGATGCGTGCTATATCCGCCAACATTTGCTTCATGTCTAGTGAGGTGATTAGCTCAAAGTTAATAGCATTAAGCTTATCGACACGTTTGTGCCGTCTATCATCGACAGGTAGAAAATAATCATCCTGCGATATCAGCTGTACATCACCAATTGTATAGGGTGTATTCCAGAGCGGTGCATTTCGCAATCCCTTAAAATAATCGCGTAGACCATTTGCTAGCGTTGTCTTTCCACCGCAAGTAACACCCGATATGCCAATGACCAGCCACTGAGGCATTTTGTTTCCAACTGATCAGCCTGTTAAGTTGCTATTACGCTTTATAAACGCGTAATCTTTGATAATGGCCCCTGGGAGGCGTGACCTTATTGACGCTGCTAACGTCAGCTTTTGGTGTTTTCCCGATCAAATTTAAATCTTTCGAGTCTTTTTAAAGCTCCAAATATGATAGAAGGAGAATAACGCTATGCCTCCGAGGCAGATGACTCCACATACAGTGGGCACAATAAAGGCGTACTTTAATGGCGGAAAGAAAAACCTTATGAGATTTCCTAAAAGAGAGACAGAAAATGAGTCAATCGTAGAGAGAGAGAGAGAGGGAAAAAGAGAGCAAAAAATAAGAGAGAAAAACAAACAAAGAGAGATAATTTGTAAGCTGTAAAACGACCTTGACATTGGATGCCTTGAGCTTGTTAAGTAATTGTAAACGTTTTGAGACAGGTAACAAAAATTAAAAGTACAATAAATTCTAATTGACTACCAAATACTCTGCAAAAGCAAAGCATAATTGAATAATATTTGTATATATAATAACAATATCTTTTATAATACTTATAAGTTATTATGTTTTTCAGCTCTTTATTAATTGAACGAAATGATTCCTTTTATCATGTCAGACGCATATTTCACAAGGGTGAACATGTTTCCATGTATGTATACATGCGTATATAACAGTTTAGTGGCGGTTTTAAAAGTTAAATTTTAACTTTAACCCTTAAAGTAAGTAAATATTTAAGATTAATAATAGTTGATATCCACTATGAAAAACACGTAAAACTTTTTCTAAAACCAAAATAGACATATCCATGCTAGAGAAGGAACTATAATGCATATATACATGTTAATAATGTAATACAAAACAAATTTAATCCGCGCTGCTTTATTTACTGCACAAAAGACAAACTGAAACAGGACAGGATGTATTCATATATATATATATATATATATATATATATATATATATATATATATATATATATATATATACACATATACATAATGGAAATGTAAAGTGAGATTATTTAATAAAGCTAACAATGCTACAAGCACATGCATATGCACACATACATTGAATGCTTTATTATTATTATTTGAAACTTACCTTCCTCGAGTATCATAAACGGCAATATTGCAACCCAGAAGAAATAGTACAAAAATGCGGTAATTGCGACTAACAAAATGATTTTTCCGAGCTGCGCATTTGAAGCCATAAATAAGTGTTTATTAAATACGACACGCGACTAAAATAGTTGGGGGAGGGAGAGGAAAAACGTCAATTTGCGTTAAAAGGTTATGTACATGCATATATATATATAGATATATATATTTACATATGTACATAAGCAAATAGGTATAAACAAAAGTGTGACACATGCACATAGGCTTCAATTGTTAACTTTTTTATTTTTTGTGAATTTTTATTTAAGTATCTGCTGCCGCCACCATAAACAAACAGGTGGTGCCTTACGCTTGGCCCCCAATGTCAATGGTTAGTTGTTTCGGCTTATAGACATACATACATACACGTTTATTCATATAAGCATATATATGCATTTATAAGACATAAGTGGTATATTCTTGATACGCCTATGTTTAGGTGTGTCTATTATAACTTAGTGTATGTGTACATGTTTTGGGTAGTTTTGGCCAAAAAGAAAAGCGAACGCTTATGTTGACTTTATTTGCACAGGGCAGATTTTAATTCTTACGTAAATTGCCTGTTACAACAATTGGTTCTTTTAGTTTAGCGCACTTTAATCTTAATATTTATTCAGTGTTTATCTACTTTAATTTAATTAAATCTATAAATTGTCACAAGCTCCTACGCAAGCTGTGTCCGGCGGTTTCGCGTATTAGTTATAAACAAAATGCCAGGGATGTCAATACAATTATAAAATTATCGATAAGTTTGAAATTTGTAAGCCCTGGGTATATTATACTTGGTATCGATTACTGTAAGTTACATTCAAAAGTACTACTAAAACAAAATATATTTGTACAATTTAAACATATTGAGAAAAAAATATTTTGTTTATAATATAATAAATATCAATTCAAGATATAAACGTCGACATATAACTCATGTTTTCCTAGTTGCCATGACAACTACGCAAAAAGCAACGATGCAGTTGTCAAAAACATTTTATAATTAGCAAAACATTTTTTATTGTCTTCCATCAAATTAAAACATGACGCGCTCTGTGTACAATGTGCAACAGGATTTTGCACAGAGCTGTGCTCTACGGTCCGAAATAATATGGGATGCGTAAGTTGTTTAAATTTTATATAGTTACATTTACGTAATGAATTCTCTTACAGATTGGCTCCTGACCAGGCGGATGTGCTAAGACAAAAGATTGGTAATCTTATTTCCCAGAATGGAGTAAAGAACACCAAAGCCATAGCGAGACAGCGGGAGCAAGTGTTTCAAAATATTTGGAAACAAAGGCGTTATACAAATCGCACATTGCTTTCAGCTATTATATACGTGTTGGTGACATCTGAACGTGATCCTGAGTTGGCGCTGCACTCTACTAATTTCAGTTGTCATCCCGTTTTTCGTACGCGAAAGTGTTTGCGCGAAGAAACTGGCAACAGCGAAAACTGTTGCATGATCTTTATTGACGAAAATGCTCGTGTATATGAGAATTGGAGACAGTATGTCTACCAGAACACATTACCCAAGGGCACAATGATAGCACCTACTCAAGGTATATATAGATTTACAAATGACCATGATGTCAACCTGATGATCCATTTAACTCCTGCATCATCCACCAATATACGCGTACTTAATGCTGGAGATACAATGGCTTCATTGGGTGGTCTAGTAGCCAGCGTGCCAGTAGGTGCAGCTTTGACGATGCCTGTTGCCCCACCTATTCTTCTGGCTGCCACTGTTTTGGGTGTGACTGCGTCAGCATATAGCACCATACGCGCAGCCTCCTCGCTTATAGATCGACATCAACACAAGCAGTCCACTTCTTTGCGTGATAGTGAGCCACGGGGTAATTGGCTGGGGGTGGCCGGCGGAGTAGTGGGCCTGGGAGCAAGTGGTGCTGTCAAAGCGCTTAATATGGCCGGTACTCAAGTGAATGAAGCTGCTCAATTGGCCGTGAAGGGCATTAATGTGTCATCCATTGTTTTGTCTGGCACGGGTGTGGCGAATGGCATCTACGATTTGTATTTGGTGAGTGTATCTATAAACCAAACCTGGTAGCACGTATAATGATTATTATTACATTGTAGAAAATTAACGATGATCAGCCATTAAACAGCTTGGATGTGCTTCAAATTGCTTCCAGTCTGGTAATTTTTACACATTCAATAAACAATTTGCGAATAACCAAAAAGGCAACTAATGGATTCACCTTACGTCATGCTGTGCACAACCAAACCAGGTAAATCTGCATAATATTTGATCCAATAGTCCACATTAATTTTTTTTATCTTATTGTGCTGCTATTTAATAGAAAAGTTTTTGATAAAATTTCTGAGGAATCTGCAAGACTTCATTCTGATTCAAGCAACAAGAAATTTGACATCCTGCGCACTCTCAATGACATACCCTTTAAGGAGGAACTACTAGGCATGCATAAGATCTACAAACATTTGACACAAGGCGTTTCTAAATTGGGCACAGTTGGTGCAACTCTCCTGCCCAGTTTAGTGATTTTGGACGAAGCCGGAGTACCTCATTTAAATGTTGACCTTCTTGCTAAAAAATTTGGTATTAAATTTGTGCAGCATGTTTGCAGCTTTAGCAGTCTTTTGGATGTGATTGATGCCGCGACAATGTATTTGACGGAGCAAACGACACAGCTATTGATGCAGGTCACCCGCAATTTTCTGGAGCAAAATGTGGATAGTATTGATCGTGCATTAAACACATTTCTTTCTACCGAGACAGTACTTTATCGTCTATTAATGGAATGCATCATTAACTACAAGGATTGCACATTTGAGTTTCTAGAGCAGCGTCGCACAGAAATCTTAAGTTTTCTTGCTAATTATTTTCAATCATTGCAGCCGATCGATACGCAAATATCCGGTCAGATTAACTGTCCTGATTGCAAGGGTTTCTACTATCTGAGTGATTTATAATGTGATTTTAATTATTGTAAACGATTGTGTACTCCATTTAATTATATATACACTCCAGTTTACGATCTAAACAAATATATTCAGTTGATTACCAAAATTAACGAATATTTGCGAATATCAAGATTTGCTTGCAAAATACCAGGGACATTAAAGCAGGAAGCCAAAGTATCGATAATTACTTCGAAAGACTCTGTCAGCCCTAGGCATAATACAACTAATCGATTGTGAAATTGGCGCCAAAATTTAACTGAATTTAGAATTATAACAAGCATAATATGATTTAATTTATATTATAAAGTTTTTTATTATATATTTAACAAGTCTTATAATCATTTAAATATATAATATGATAACATTTTATAGAACCAAATAGAATTATCATGCTTATATATATAAAATTAAAGGTGTTTACTATAATTTACAATAACAAGTATATAGTTAGTAGCAATGACAAAAGCTGTTCATACGAGTATCTCCTAGGCACATGGATCCAAGAATATTATTGAGGCGCGTCACATCACTAACGATCATATTACCGTTTGTGGAATTGTAACGTATAGTTGCTTCATATTTTGCCTGGTTGGGTGACGTCGTAAAATGTATGCGATGGATTGATATATACTGATTATCAGCCTTGTTTTTTATGGCTTTATACGCCTTTTCAATGTGCTGCAATTTTAAAGGCTCACAATAAAGTTTCAAGGGCGCTTCTTTGTGTTGGAAAACTATATTGTTTATATGCCGGACAGCATATTTAGCCATCTTAAAATCTACGGAAGTGAATGTAGTGTACCTCTTGTAGGACCAGCATGTACACCAGTGATCTGCGATAGCTGCAGCCGCACAGGTTCTGTTTGCCGGAATCTCATGCAGCAAGCTCTGACAAAGTTTACAATCTTTGGCACCGAGTACTACACCAGACCTAGAGCGACCTGATAGCGATAGGATATGTTCCAGCGTTACATACACATCATAAGGATTGGTGAGACGTGCACGATTAATTTGCAGTGCATGAACGAATTTAGGATGCTTTTCTCTTAGATATGGTGGCAACCATATAAAATAAAATGGCAAACGATCCTCAAGCCAACCTAAACGGCTGTTTCGAGTTGGACCAAGGCGCATACCATGATCGCTGAAAAGCACCACTATGCTGTGCTCCATGGTGCCCTGCCGCACAAGGCGGTTAAGGTACGTTCGCATGTAGTGATCCATTGCACTGGTTCGTGAAATATGTTCCCCATGGCTATGTGTGTTTGTCCAAAAGAAGCCAAAAAATGTATCATTGCGATAGCGACTAGCAAATTCCAAAGCAAAATTATAAATATGCTCGGCAGCATACTGATAACCCAAACAAATTTGGTTATCCTGCTCGACCTGTGTTGTTTGTTCTAACCATTTTTCTGCTGCAATTAAATAAGGACGCAAATAATAGTCAACTGGTGATTTCTGAAATCCCAGAAGCTCGTAGTTGAATGTATTAATGGACACTTCATCTTCGCCAAAGGCTGTCACATAGCCATGTTCCTGGTAAAGGTTCCAAATAAACTTACATTTATCCAATCCAGCTATTTTATGTGGATCACACTTTTTTGAGATGCTTGTAAGATTGTAACCCGTCGTCAGGGCCAGGATATTCGGCAAGGTGTTGTCCGCAATCTATAGATGCACAATGCGAACCAATGCTTCACTCAAGATTAACGAAAACTAAACCATTTCCAGTGCCCAATCCTACCTTATTGTAGCCGGACATCTCAAACCAGCCGTTGCTCTGCAGATACTTCTGCGTTTCTGGCATTGCTCGCTTTAGATTTAGACGGGAAATAGTGTCTATGCCAATCATAAGCACACTGGGTGGACGTGTATTACTAAAATTATCCTTTAGTTTCCATTCTTTCAGACGCTGACGCACATCAGTCCGTTCGGGCACAGTGGCATGCCCATTGGTGTAGATAAGCTTACCATTAGCATAGCATTGAACTATGAAGCTATCGGTGCTATTGGGCAACTTAACCGTGTGCTGAAACTTCTTGCATTTCCCCAGGTCTACAGCTTGCTCGTTGCAACGCTTAACTTTCATATAGCAACAGGAGATCGCTGCTGGTGATGGAACAGCTAACTCCAGGTCCATTTTTAGATACTCCTGAAACAAAGTTCTATTTATATCTAATTCATAAAGTTTTGTGTCCTCGTCATATTTCACAAAAGTCAACGGCTCAAACATAGTACAAGGTTTATATTTTAAACGACGAAACTTTTTCATTACATCCTGACTATATGGATTTGGATCCACAATTCTGCAATAATCATTGTCTACAACATACCGCTGCTCACTCAACTCACTCAGTTCACTTATTCCACCAGCCTTACCCCACGCGCACAGCACTGTGATTATTATAACCATTCCATACCAACAAATTGTAGGAAACAACAGCATTATTATCCTTTAAGCTACACTCGTCTATAGTTGCCCACCAAATGGTTAGCCAAACCCACCCACATTGTAGTTTTACTTGCATTAAACCATCTGCAGTTGCACCTGCACACACATCTCAGAAATGCAATCCAACATAAGAAACTCTAGCTACTCATTGAAGATCAGATTTAATTTATCCAGTTTTATGTGGTAATATTATCTGTCGATGTTTATTAAGATTCATAGCAACTCTATGAAGTAAATCTGAAACCGAAAACTATAATAAACTTCTATATCGATACGTGTTTAGTCTAGTTATTTGGCATAACTGAATCTCAATAGCATTAGAAAAGGAAAATTTATTACAATTGTATAGTAATTCCACTGGTTCTCTCTCTCTCTCTCTCTGTCTCTCTCTGTGCATCTCTGTCACTTGGTAATTCTTTCAGTTATCTTTTAAATATTACAAATATTACTTTTTATTCATCTGGAAGACATTTGTTCCATTATATAGGATGAGATGAGAATAATGCATATAGACTCAAGAATTTAAGAGGCGCAATTTTTAAAGGGTTTCAAAATGAACTCATGATTTTATCATGCTAAGAAGTTTTCTCCGTGTGATTCGATTTTGTTGCATTTTCCTTTGAAAAGGTTTTAAGTCTTCGTCCTTGCGAATAGGTTTCCCTAATTTTCCCATGCTTATATATACTCACTTGCAGTGCAGAAAAAAAAACATCTGTTGTGTATTTATAGGTAAAAAAAATATATTTAAGTTATTCTTAATTACTAAAAGCTTCAGAGCTTAAATAATTATATTTTCTTTACTAATTTAATACTGTGGCAAGATTTGCTGATCCCTTGAGTTTCATGGGCAACAGATAAGGTACTCTATAAGAGTGAGCGCGTCTTATTTAAATGATATATATATATATATATATATAAATCATTATATAGTTATATAGAATATCAACTTTGAGTTACTTCAAAGTAAATTATGGACGGAATAGTTTCCAATGTTTGTAAAGATAGAGACCGAAGAGGGAAAGAAATACATCTTATTCTCTATATATATATAGAGAAAGTCCTTTGCCCGACTTAGCAGTAAAATTCATCATCGCATGTATGATAGCAGCAATAAGATATGTTATTATAGTTTTTTCCAGAATGGCGTTTAAAGCGTGTTTTTTCTCTTTTTTCCTGATTTCTGGGCTTATACCGTGGTGTCACATCCAATTGTATAAGACGATGAAAATTATTCCTGCTTACTTTTAGGTAACCACCATCTGGATAAGTGCTCCTTCTGATATGATGAACATTTTTATGTTGTTTATCATCTGTAATCACAGTTACAAAATTTATGGATATTATTTAATTAAAAGTTTTCACTTGAACTTGCGCCTTGAATACGGTTAAAGTATCGTTCGGAACTGCCTTTTTTTCTCCTTTTTTTCTTATTTTCTTTTCTTCATTTTCTTAAACGTGTTTCGTTTTTGTGTGTGTCTTTTTTTTTAAGCCAGTTCCGATTCCGATTCTCATTATTGAGTTGACTGACTTTGTGACCTTATTTAATTATAATTGACTTTGGTCTCAGCTATATATCGGTTTTTGTTTTTTGTTACGATTACTTACGTCCTAATGTATTTGCATGGTGTCCATTGTAGTCTATGGCACGTTTAGCTCTACCCTCATCCGCTTGAAAGAGTCGTTCACACGCCTCCACTGCATTGCGTTTCATCTTTTCCAGAGAGCAAAAGCCATGTGCTTCTCTTAACAAGAAGCATCCAACGATCAGAGTCAACAGCGACCAGCGGCAAATATTTAACTGCAAAAGGATTCCAAAATTAGCTTCATATATAAATAAAGTCCCAAACGGCCTTCTCCCAAATTAAACCAGTTAATAATGCACCACCAATGCACCACCACCCACAACTTCTGTATTATCACCTGTATTTCTATAAAAATATATATCTTTGCAGCTGTATATGTGTATCTGTGTCTGTATATCTTTATTGGTGTATCAGTGCATCTTTAAAGTGACACTTTTAACTGTTTGTGTGTGTGCATTGTTTGTGATGTTATTGTCCACGTGGGGGCCAACAAACTGGGTCAGAAGCTCAATTGCCAAAAGGCTCGTCACTAACATAAACTGGAGCGCATTTGCAAGTCGTTACAGCCAAATGTCATTTTTAATTATTATTGTGCGAAACTTCCCCGATTACAAAGAGTTAAAGTGGAAAAATTATGTAATATGACGCACAGGTAGACATTTCCGCAATTTGATTAGCACTCCAAATAAAAACAATAACAGCAACAATAATAAAAACAATACATTTATATATATATTATTTTTAGCTCCTACAGGTGATCACTGGAAGTGGACAGGTTTATATGGTGGTGCATATACACACCCCTCTTTAAGCCACACACACACACACACACACACACACACACACACACACCCAAACTCAACAGCTTTTATTATTAGTTACAACACACGTTAAGTATTTAAGATCATAGAAGAAAAAATCCCATTTAATCCCTTTTTCGGAAAATTTATTTAAAACTCAATCAAAAGCTTTGATAAACATTAGAAACAAAAAATCATCCCCTAAAAACTTAACTGAATTTTATTTTAAACTTACCTTTGATTGCATTTTGAAAGATTTGCCTTAATTTGGTTTTTCCAAGTTTTCAACTTTTGTGTATCAAATAATTTGCTATAACGGCCAACACGACGTATACGTGTTTTTATTATAATATTTGATTTGAGTATTTTGTATTTTTTTTTTTTTTTGGCGGGTTAAACGATCGAAGCAACGGATCACAAAATGAAATGTAAAAAAATAACAACAAAATAAAAGACCCACCGACCGTCACCTGATAAAGCTGCGAACTCAAATGAAAGCTTCGCCCAATGTTGTTAGCTTTTATACGATTGTATGCAAATTCACCGAGCCGACGGCAGAGGCAGCGGCAAAGGCAGAGCCAGAGCCACAGCCAGAGCCAGAGCCAGAGCGCAGGAGCAGCTTTCAAGTTCTCAATGTGAGCGTGCACCCTGCCTGGGTAGGAGTGAAGGAAAAGAGAGAAAGGTAGATATATAACAAATAAAAGAGCATGACTTAGAGTAAATGAGAAGGCAATATTCATACGCATGCGTAAACGAAAAGGCGCGCCGGCGCCGGCGCCGTTACTGACTTTTCGTTAGAATTAAAATCGAAATTCAGACATGAAAGGATGCGCCTTCGCATGCGCATGCATTGAATACATTTGCTCTGGTGTTGCTTATTAGATTGGATGATACACTTTGAATGGGTGTTAACTAAATTTAGTTTTGTTTTCAAGGGAATATATTAAATTGAAAACCATTTTTAAATGTTTTATTTAGCGAATTGTTAACTGTTTTACTGATAAAATAGAAACGTTTGCCGGCATCTAATCAAAACACCTTGAAATTTTAATTGTAATCATGTAATGAGGAAGCCGGTGCTAATACTACTACTACTACTACTACTACTACAACTACTACTACTACTACTACTACTACTACTACTAATGTTGCCGCCTTGACGGTCAACCTGAACCGAACCGAACGGAGAAAGTGAGTGTTACACGCGAGCGACAGCGTTGACAACACAAGTCCAACACCAGCGTATGGCTTGTGGCTAACTCTTAGCTCCCAGTAGTCAATACAATAGTTACAATACACACATACTCTGTTACCTTGTTGCTAGGGGAATTCCGTTAGCGTTCATGCCAAGCCTCACGCACGTTGTTCATGGTATTGTGAAATTATGGGCATTTTCATTCATAAAAACTTTTAGCATACTCATATAAATGTTACGAATTTTACGCATAAACAAGATCATATATATATATATGTATGATATAAATAAATATATATATATATATTAAATAATAATAGTTAATAGATAATCTCACTTTATAAACAGTTTTTATAAAGACTTCTGTCACGATAGGGGGGTTATTAGTACATAGAATGAATAAAGTAACAGTTAATTGTCCTATATTCTTTACGTGGTTGCAAATTCAGGTCATTAGGTTTGCTATCTCACTTTGCACTTTATTGCTCTACATTGACCACACTAATTCCACCATAATTTCAATGCTTTATCTGCTATTGTCAGAGCATAAGTTATCACATGAAACATACATGCTCGTATATATACGCACGCACACCGTTAGCATACATACATACATACATACATACATACATGTACATACATTATGCATAGGAACACTCGAGAGCAAGGTCATAAAAATCGCTCATTGATTAATTTCACTCTCATCTGAGTGCACTCTCGCTTTTTATTCTGTTAGTGTTGTTGTTTTTTGTGTCAGTTGCGTGTGCATTCTACTTGAGAGCAGAAGGCCGCAGGTGTTGCAGCATCCAAATGTAGCGTCGACAGCTACAGCTACAGCTACAGCAACAGCAAAAGCGACAGCCGCATTGAAGTTATACTGACATTGAGCAGTTAACGGTTTTTCTTAATCGCCCACGTCAGATTTGTTTCAATTTGCTGCATTTTGTGTTCTAAATTTATATAAAGGTTTTTTTTGTTGTGTTTGTGTTTTATTTTGTTGATTTTTGATTTTTTTTATCTTTCTTTATTTTAATTGGAACATAAAATATAAAATTTGCGTATACGCATCCATATTGATATTTTGGGATCAATAAATGTTGATGATGATTTTGCCGGTCAATGTACATTTTCGGCCGAGTTTTGTCGGTGTTTTGGGCTTTTCACTGGGCATCCTTCTTCATTAACTCAGGCGGAAACGGGTCGTATGCGTAATGTGAGCGTATTAAATAAGACGACATTAATTAAGTATGTATATATATATATATTTTATATATATATATAAGCGTATGTATATATATGTAATTCGGTATTTATTCTGGTATTTAGTAGTACGTGTTGTTGTTGTTGTTGCTGTTGTTGCTGGTGTTAATATCGTTCAGATGTCTGCGGAATTTGCGAACTTTGATATCTAACGGTATCGACGACACGTTTCGCGATACTCAAATATTTAATAATATGTATAAATATGTACATAACTGCAGACAGACACACACACACATATATATATATATACTATATATATTGTTGTTCACATTGATTTTTTTTTTAGGTAAATTTTTCTTTTTTCATTTTATAAGCAGAACGAACAAGAATGTGAATAAAAAACTGCTTTGGCATTTGTTAAAAGTATGCATTTCATTAGTTTATTTTTATTTTCTTTTTTAATTTATTTTTAATGTTTATATTTTGTTTTTGTTCTTATTGTTGTTGTTGTTGTTGCTGATCTATAAAGCATATGAACAACAGTTTAAGTTGCAGATTTCAGGCTAAATTTGAATGCCAGCTTGGCTCATTCATAAATACAACGTATGTACACACACATACAAACACTTTGTGCATATATACTTGCATATATATATATATATATATATATATATATATATATATATATATATATATATATATACCTATATCCCCATACAAGCATACAATATATGCTAGGTATTTCACAACCTGATTTAAAAACCACGCCACTTGCGCCATGTCAACGATCTTACGTATGATTTTATCTCATTTTATTTTATTTTATTTTATTTTTTTTTATATATATGTTTTGTACTTATAACATACCTGGATTGGGTATTTGGGCTGCCGAATAAAAAAAAAAAACAAAACTGGTTCTCATTCTAATAGATAGCATCATTATTATGATCATTATCGGCAACATTATGATCATTATTATCACTCTCGGTTGTGGTGTCTAGACGAGCTTGGTCCTTAGCAACAAGAATAAGCCTGATGTCTGCTGGATTTTATTTGTATGCTCTTATTAAGCGTGTGATCGTGTGGGTTCCAGTTGTTTTGTAGTTGTTGTTATTGTTGTTGTTGTTGTTGTTGTTGTTGTTGTTATGGAAGGCTCGTTCCTTGAACTGAAGGCGAAAGTGGTGCGTCACGTCCGTGCCTGACTTTGTTGGCGAAACACAAAAATTTGCCGTTCACTGTTTGCCAGCCTCCTCCTTTAGCGGTCTGTCAAAGAATTTGATTTTTTTTTTCTCTTTTTTGCTTTTGATTCTTTTTTTTTTTGAAGAGTTCAAGAAACTCTACTCAGCTTGGGTAACCGCCTAAGGAATGATCGAATTTCTAATAAGCAACTGGCCGTAAACGATAACCCAAACCAAACCGACATTCCTATGCTCTTTCACATGACGCCTAATTAAATCAAATTCACAGACGCATGACTAATCAAATACCAAATAATCGTACATACATGCATACAATGAGTAATATCAAAAGCGAAATTCCTATTAGCCCAAAAGATTCTTAGTCATACATCAATGGTATTTTGGGCCAACTTATTTTAGCCAGAACTAATGAAATGAGGATAAAACTAATGTGAAATACAAACTCTTAAATTTAAATCAAAAACGGTCTATTGAGTAAGTAACAAATATTACATGTAGATGACGCCACATGCCTGCTTATGCTGGCGCCACCTGTCGTTAACTATTGCACTTACTAGCAGCTGTTATGCATGCAATTTTAGGCCGCGTTTTCTACATACAAAAATAAATTAGAAAATGTTTGCAGCAAAAACACGGAATTTGGTACGTAAAACAAATTTACCCTGCAATTGGAGCTGGAGCCGCTGGACGAGCAGTAATAAAGCAACTGAACCGGCAGTTTCACAGGATGCTCAGGCGGACAAACGGCAGCAACTGCTCAATGAGCTTGCGGAGCCCTTTGAAGGCAGCAATGCTCGACCGGCAATAGATCCCAAAGAGACAAGCATTGTACTGTTTCCCGGTCAGGGTACACAGTATGTAGGCATGGCACAGAATCTATTGCGTTTTCCTGGAGCTCGTCGCCTCTTTGAGCTGGCGAATGATGTGCTTAAATATGATCTACTTAAAATATGCCTGGAGGGGCCACTCGATAAACTAAATCGGACCGAATACGCACAGCTTGCAGTAATGGTTTCCTCGTTGGCAGCTCTCGAACAATTACGCGAAGAGCGTCCAAAAGCCATTGAGAGCTGTGTAGCCACGGCCGGCTTTAGTCTCGGCGAGATTACAGCACTTGTCTATGCCGGAGCGTTACCCTTTGACAAGGCATTGCGACTAGTGCAAGTGCGTGCCAATGCAATGCAGGTTGCCTGCGATCAAGCACAGGGTGCCATGGCCATGACGCTGTATGGACCGGACACCAATCTTAGCGATGCATTTGCCAAGGCTCTGCAATGGTGCATAGATCGAGGCGTCGAGTCACCCTACTGTGGTGCAGCTAACTATATGTATCCTCATTGCAAGGTGATTGCTGGCAATGTGGAAGCACTCGAGTTTTTGGAGAAAAATGCAAAGGTTCTAAAGATTCGACGCATGAAACGTCTGGCCGTCAGCGGCGCATTTCACACACCATTAATGCAAAAAGCCGTAGAACCCTTTACAAAGGCTTTGAAGGCGATTCGTCTAGAGGATCCCATCATACGTGTTTACTCGAATGTTGATGGAAAACCGTACAGGAATGTCAACCACATCCTGCGCCAATTGCCAAAACAAATTGTACGTCCTGTCAAATGGGAGCAAACGCTCCATGAAATGTACGAGCGAAAACAGGGCGTAGATTTTCCAAGGACCTTCGAGTGCGGACCCAGCAAAGGACTGATACAAGTGCTCGAAAAGGTCAATGCCAAGGCAGCGCAGACAGCTTACAATGTAATGGCGTAAATAAATTGCGATGTTCATAAATAATTATAGAATTACTTTATAAAAAAAATTTATTATCTTTTGCTAAAAAGAAGGAAAAGAACAAAACGCGTCAACACCAGTTTAGCCACGTTTTGGGTGTAGGTGGCAGAGAGAATTGTTGGAAAAGGATGGGTTAACTGGTTGGTTGTTATATAAATGGTAATAAAAGGTCCTAGGTTTTGTAATCTCTTGTACTCATGCGATGCGCGAAGGCAGCACCTTTGTTTTTCCGAAATCTCTCGAAAGGATCGTTTAGATTATTGCCCACACCCTGCCAGAAATACAATGTACAATTATTAATGTGTTATTCGCTTTACTTATCGCTGAAGTTATACCTTATACATGTCTTTGCGATCGCGCACCTCACCACCAGATATGGGTGTGTCGATCCCCTGATTTTTGGACCCGAGGCCGGTACCCGTGCCGGCCCAACCCATTTTCATAAGCATCTGATGTCCCTTATTGGTCTCCTCGATGAATTCCTGCGGCTTCGCAAAATTGCTTCCACTATAACAAAATGTATTCATTATTCGTTCAAATAAAATTCTTAATGGAACATGCAGGCACTTACAAAAAACTTGGGGGCGTCGGTGACCTATCACGTTCCACGCGCCTGGAAGTGTTAACGTTTCCGCCATTGTTGCTACTGCTACTATTGATGTTGCTACTGTTGATGTTGCTGCTGTTGATGATGCTACTGTTGGTGCTAGTAATGTTGTTGATGTTATTGGTATTGTTGGTGTTGGGATTGCTATTGGTTCTATCAAGACGATTGTCTCGTAAATTGTTGCTGTCACGTTCATGACGCGGCGAACGAATACGACTCTTGCGATTGCTGTTACCACCGTTGCCACCATTGCCACCGTTGCCACCATTGCCACCATTGCCACCATTGCCACCATTGCCACCATTACCACCATTGCCACCATTGCCACCATTGCCACCATTGCCACATCCTACCCCTGAGCCTAATCCACCTGTATTACCGATAGCACCAAGGCCTGCTCGATTCCGTTGGGATGGCGGCGTCGAAGGTTGATCCAATGAACATGATTGGGAGCGTGAACGGGATCTGGTACGATTGATGGGTGTGTGGGAACGTGAACGACTTCTACTCTTGGAACTAAGAAAATTTAGAACAAAAAAAAGTACCAAGCGATTATTATACATATCGATTGTATTAATTCGATATATCATACCGATAGCACCGTTTGTTGTTCTTTTTCGCCTTCTCCACAATAATTGGACTGGGTGAGCGGGACTTTTCACGTACTGCATTCTTAATATCCTCTTCCTTTTGTTTGCGCGCCGCATTCTTCACCTTATAGTACTCGTAGAGGCCAAGTTTTTCCCAACCCTCACTGTAATTGTTGAATAAGTTGATGGTAAACAAAAACAAAGAAGGAAAAACATTAAATCTTTGAATAGGTACTCACTTATCCCTAGGACGATCATGAGATGGTGCTGCATAAAAGGCATTCAATGCATTTGTCAAGCGTTCGCTTTGCGGCGCCGGCGCTGGCAATCGAATATCTGCAGGATCGAGTGGCTTATAGTTATAGTCCTCAAGTCGTATAAGCGGAACTATAAGACCGGCTGGTAAATCATAATACGGAGCTTTCGGCACTTGCGTTTCCATTATTGGTATGGACGGTTCACCGGATTCCATATCTCTTAACTTATCATCCGACTTATGGCTCTGATCACCATGAATATCATCGGATCTGTGCTGCATAACAACATGTATTGCCGCATTTAAAGCAGCCAAATCCACAGCAGCATCCCCCGTTTGTACCATATTATTCATTGGCATTTGTGCGTATGCTGGTGGTTGTTGTTGCTGTTGTTGTTGTGCTTGTTGTTGGTGTTGCATTTGAAGCTGCTGTTGTTGTTGCTGCTGTTGCGGGATAGCTTGCTGATCATCAGGATGACGCTGATGCTGTTGATGTTGCAAATGGATAACAGCCTGAATAGCTGCATTTAAGACATCCATATCCATTGAAGGCTCACCACCCGCACCAACAGGCACTTGTCCAGGCATTGGTGGATACTGAGTTGGCGGGGGTTGTTGGGGTCCGACACCAAGCATGGGTGCCGGAAAACCTGGTGGTGGCTTTGACATATCGGGAATGAAGAAGTTTGGACCACGCGGATCAACATAATGATTACCAGCTTGAAGTTGTTGTTGTTGTTGTTGCTGCTGCTGTTGCTGCTGTTGTTGTTGTTGTTGTTGTTGCTGCTGCTGCTGATAGCCAGGAAACATGCTATTGCCAGGATGTTGTGGATGATCATGCGGTGTTGGTGGTGATGGATTCATATGTTCCTGTTCCTTGACTGGCATAGCTATACGTTGTGACATGAGTGCAGGTAATGATTTGTTTTGTGGTGTACCCGGTGCTTGCTGCTGCTGCTGCTGCTGCTGCTGTTGGTGTTGTTGCTGCTGTTGCTGCTGCTGCTGGAGTTGCTGTTGCTGCTGCTGTTGTTGAGCCTGTATCTGTTTCTCACACTGTAACTTCTGTTGTTCCAAGTGGGTTATCTGTGCCGTGGCATGTTGCATAAAAATTTGATGTTGCTTCTGATAACTGATAAAAAAAAAAAACGATTAATTTCAAAATTAATAAAAATCTCATTAGAATACTTACTTATCCAGGGTGGCTTTTGTGCTTTGCGTGAATTTGGCAACAATTTCATTATGTGTATTCTGCAGATTTGTTTTATACTCCTGCATGGATGAGTCCGGAGATTGCAGCTTCGATATAACACAGGCATCAAAGAATTTTGCTTTTGATTCCCACAAGGATAACAATTTTGATAATTTCTGCTGTTGCTCATTATTGGCAACTATATATAAATAATAATAATAATAATAGAAAGAAAAAAAAACCAACAAAAACAATTTATATAGTACATATATTATATATATATATATATATATATATATATATATATATAGTATATATCGGTTATAAGGTGTACAGTTTATAAACAAATATTGGTTAAAAGCAAAATTATGTTATTTTTAAAGATCATAAAACTATTTAACACTAAATTAAGCCTCATAAAAGCAAAAGATTTATTGTATATAAGAAAATATTGCGTATAAACAAATAAAAAAATCGTTTATTTGGAATCAGTTCATATAAATTTGATCGGTTTTAAACAAATTATAAGCAATATTAAAATTTTTGATCTCATTTTATATTTGATATTAATATTATTTAAATAAACTTCTAAACATATGGTTTCATTTATAATAATCATTTAAATCCAACGTATTGGCATATTACTCATGATTGCTTAAAAGCAAAATATCGAATATAAGCAAACAATTTTCTGCATCATAGATTTTGCTTATAACCGGTATATACTGTATATTATAAATTCATATAAAAAAAAAAAAAAAAACTTACTTAAATCCGCGCTGCAGAACATCGGTATGACGACGTTCTCTAAGTTGTTCTTCAAATCGGTTATATTCTTGCGCATACTGTAAATAGATTTATTGCGCTTAAACAACGTTGCCTACAGCTTAGCCTTAGCTTCATGTCGGATGCAGTCAGTCAGGTTTATTTATACATATGTTAGTCAATAGTCAAATGTCAGAGTGCCCAGTCCCTCTCAAACTAAGCAACAAAGTTAAAGCCTATCATCATCTTATATATATATATATATATATATATATATATATATATATATATATATATATATATATATATATATATATTTAAGATATATTAACTATCTTTATTCATATTTGCTACTCTGTTACTTAGTTAAGATTATTGATCATTGATCATAATTTTTTATATTTTTATTATTATTTTTATTGATTGTGGCAACTTACCAATGATGGAGTATATCATTAACTAAATATATAAGATGCAATTTTTGCTGAAACGTCGAACCATTGACCAAAGCCCTAAAAATAAATTAACAAACGAAAAACATATTTTTGTCCATTTTTCTCTGTACGCACAACAACATTTGCCAAAGTGTTTGTTGTGCTGCTTAAGAGTGTATTTGTATGTTAACGCGTATGCAAGTGTGTGTGTGTGTATGTCTTGTACCGGTAATAAGTATGTCTGTGTGTGTATGTGTGTTCTTGTCTGTAATTGCATATTGATAATTGTTTTTGCCATTATTCTGTGTTCTTTTTTTTCATGTAAATAGTAAGTATGTATGTATGTACGTAAGTATGTGTGTACGTGTGTGTGTGTGTGTGTGTGCATGTGCATGTGCGTGTCTCTCTTAACTAAGCAATTGGTTTTGACTGCTGCCTAAAAAATGAAAGCTCAAGAAACATATGTATTGAGCCCCGGGAATATTAAATGTGCATCTCTTCTCTCTTTCAAAGCGAATCAACGAATTAACGAATCGAATCGCATAATTCAACGAGTAGCACCTCGATATATCAGCGACTCTCTCTCTCTCTCTCTCTCTCTTTATCTCTTACTCTCTTTTCATTTGCTCTCTTTCTCTTTCTCATTCTCACTCTCTCTCTCTCTCTCTCTTTCTCTCTGTCTTTGTAATAATATTCTTTCTCTGTCTTTCTTTCAATCGATAGGTTGCACGTATTCGGTCTCTCGTTTTGTTCGCATAAATATGAAATTATTTTTATATATTTTTTTTTTTTATGCGTTTTATAAATAAATATATATACATAAATATAAAAATAAATATATATAAATATATATCGTTATATGGAGATATATATATATATATGTTTATATATATGTATATATATTTAATTTTTTCATAGCTTCATATTGTTATTTAATTATTGCTATTTTTTTTTTTTACATTTGCTCGTTAAGAAAACTCGTTGAAAGAAAGAAACACATGTAATTAATAAATGTAGAAAGATCATTAATTATATATAAACTGAGGCATACTTCTTTAAAAGATATTGTAAAACGACATTGATTTTTGCGCTGTCGGTTGAATGCTGTAAAATCCAGTTCTTGCCTAAAATTGCAATATCAAACGGGTTACTCATATTGTCATTGTCAACAGGCAAATTATTTATATGTAATTTAAATGTTTTTTCTTATTTTTAACATTAATAAATTATATAATTCATAAATTCGTTATTCAGTTTGTCTAGCTCAAAAGTTAACTGACGTAAACATATTCATATATATATAAATATATATATATATATATATTTATATATTTATATATATATATATATATATTTATATATATATATTTTTTTTTTTATATATGTTTAAATACTAATATTCTTATTTGGCACGCAATTGAGCTGCTCATGTATATACATAAATACATACATATACATAATATATATATATATATATTTACCTGCTGAAATGCTATCCTTGGTACAGGATTCAATTATGGGTAGAAGGACTCCATCAAATTCTCTCAGCTCGATACTCTGTTCATTGGCCAACTGTTCCAGTTGCGTTGTCTGTGCCGCTGCCATCGCCTCGTCGATCTGCTTTGCCTTTTGTGTCATCAGCGCCTAAAGGTTCAGTTGATTTGATTCGATTCGATTCGATTTGTTGGTTCAGTAGTTTCATTACGATGAAAGGAGTGATAGCAGTAGCAGTGGTAGTAGTAGTAGTAGTAGTAGTAGTAGTAGTAGTTGTAGTAGTAGTAGTAGTTGTAGTAGTGGTGGTGGTGTTGGTGGTGTTGGTGGTGGTGTTGGTGGTGTTGATGGTAGTATTGGAGATCATAGATGGTGCGATTGAGATTCAAATTCAAATTGATTTTCGATATAGATTTTATTTTAAGTTTCGTTGGATTTTGGTTCGATTATATTGGGCGCGCACAGAGAGATTTGTGATTCATTTAAATATTTTATATCGAATGCGACAATAAACGAGAGTTTCGTTTTTTAAATTTATATTTTGTTTTTGTTTTTATTTTTTTTTTTTTTGTTTATTTTTTGTTTACACAGTTTTTGTTTTTTGTCAGTTGGTATGAAGAGTGGTTTATTATATTTTTGGTATTTGTTTTTTTATTTTTTTTTTTGTTTTTGTTTTAGAAAATATACAATAAAGCAAAAATTTAATGTAGTTTTGTAAAATTGTTAATTTGATAGTTTAGAAAATCAAAAAAAAAAAAAAAAAAATAGAAAATAGAAAATAGTAAGCATACATTTAAAAGTGAATAGTTTAGAGGAATGTATAAATAATTATAAATATAAATATATATATATATATATTTAGATAAATAGCTGAAATAATATTTAGAATATACAGGGCAAACTCGTTAAAAGAGACAAGTGGAAAGACAGAAACACACAAGACTACCAGAGGAGATTTACGTGAAGGGAATGGAATATGACGGATATCCCAAAGTTAAAAAAAACAATTGATAATTGTAGAATGACAGAAACATTAACTTTTATATGACATTATAAAAAATGTCATAGTTAGGAATAATAATAAACAAAACTTTAGCCAGTGTCAAAGGTAAAAGTTGTAATAAAGAAAAGATATCTAGATATATAGATAGATGGTTTTAAATTCAGCGAAAATTTAGGGGGGTTTTGTTTTTAAGCCCCAATGTATAAAAAGTGTCTTATTTAAACTTTTTAAATACTTGAATTAAGCCAAATAATAAGGGAACCTTGTTTAACCTAAAGAAGAAGCTGAAAAGATATAACATGTTGAATCACTTCAAATAAGTAAAAGAATAGGGGAATCTTGTTTGACTTGTTGGTGAAGTTGGAAAATTATAAAATAATTACAATTTCGGTTCTCTTGGACACTAATTGTAATTGTATTGAGTAAAGGCAAAAGAAAGGGAAGATTAATTATTTGATGTAAAATTAAGAGGAAGTAATTAATCAATATCAATTTAAAATGTATATGTGCTAATTAATAACAAAAGCTGCTTTCCTTGAGATTAGATAAAGATGGATACAATCGGTATCCTCTAATAAGAAGATATGTATGTTTATAGAGAGAAGTCAGGCCTGTGAAGAAATATGTATAGTAACATTTATTTACCGTATGTTGTGCGGAAAGATTCGCATCCGATTGTTTGATTTGATCTCTTAGCGTATTTTGCTGCATTTTTATCGCATCCAATTGTGTGTTTAAACTTATCACCATCGCGGTACCATTGGTTGTTGCTTGTGCATTTGGTGGTGCCGTTACAGGTACAGAATTCGCATTTGGAGGCCACATATGCTGAGCCTGTTGCGTTTGTTGCATATTATCCTGTACATTTTCTATCATATTCGGTGGTAATTGCGGTTGCTGCTGTACGTAGTGGCCATGAATTGGTGGCGGCTGTTGCATATAAAGTGGTGCACCACTGGGCATATTTCCTTGCTGTTTCAACACTAAATTAAAACAAAGAAATTTTTAGAAAAGATCTTAACACACATACACAAAAATTTATGAACACTTTCAATGCTTACTTGATTGTTCAGCTGCAACGCGGACTTGGTAATAGCTGGCATATTCACCACCATAAAGAAATTCAAACTTTGGATTATTTTGCTGTTTTTGTTTGGTGATTGCTTCAAATTCCGGTCCATTGCGTGCAACAAATTCAGCTAATTTATCTATTATATTGCGTAAACTCGCATCTAAGGACAGGTTAGAAAAAAAAAGTAAGAACCCAAAAGTTCTATTAGCTTTAGCACGCAAGCTGTATATATACTTTTATATATATATTATATATGTCTGTGTGTGTGTGTGTGTGTGTGCTGCAAGATTTTGAGTAAAATGTGTTGCACATTTTTTGAATTTACCTCTCGGCGGTTGTATATCCATTTTATTAACTGCTTTATAAACTAAATGATTTGTAACAAGAAAACAAAAACAAAATGAAGTTATAACTTTACGGCCTTAAAAAGTATTTCCATCACTTTTTGCGGCGACCACAATTCTTTTTTATCAACTTCTTCTTCTTTCTGTTTTTATCAAGACGCCATATTTAGAGGTGGGAAATTCATAATAGTGTGTTAATGGCATTTATCGCCTATCGATAGACTCTCGATATAAAACAAAGTGCACAAATCGAGCATCTTTCTTTTTTATAAAACCTGCCAGTCATTCATTATTTATAATTTCTTCCATTTAACTTAAATATGGCAGTACGTATTATAAACGACGAATCGCATTTTCAAGCCGAGTTAGCTCAGGCAGGAGTCCGTTTGGTTGTTGTCGATTTTACAGCATCATGGTGCGGACCATGTCAACGAATTGCGCCAGTTTTTGACACGTTTCCCAATAAATATCCAAAAGCTATATTCTTAAAAGTAGATGTAGACAAGTGCCAGGACACAGCCGCCGGCCAGGGTGTGTCAGCAATGCCAACATTTATATTCTACCGCAACAGAACCAAAATCGATCGTATACAGGGCGCCGACATAATGGGATTGGAATCAAAAATACAAGAACATATTGGAACAGGCGGTGCAGAGGAGACTGGAGAAGATTATGGTCAGGGTTTGGTAAGTTCTCATTTAAATGTTCTTAATGAATTAATATAAAAATAAATATTTTTTATTTGTACGTAAATACACAGATGGAGTTAAACACTTTTATCTCCAAGCAGGAGTGTGAGTGCCTTAATGAATCTGATGATCACAATTTAAAACATGCTTTAGCCTCCGCTGGTGGTTTCTTGCAATCTGACTGTGATGAGCAACTTATTCTATCTATAACATTCAATCAGGCAGTAAAGATACACTCCCTAAAGTTTAAGGCACCACCACAATTGGGCCCCAAAGAAGTTAAACTATTTATCAATCAGCCGCGCACCATTGACTTTGACATGGCCGAATCAATGAGCAGTGTGCAAGATTTGACGTTAGTTTTTAAAATAATTCACTTCAATTAACAATTTTTGATTACTTTTATCTTTATATTTTTACCTACAGTTTGGTGGAGAAAGAGCTAGAAGCCGGACAACCCGTCAATCTACGTTACGTAAAATTCCAGAATGTACAAAATATCCAAATTTTTGTTAAAAATAATCAATCTGGTACTGATACGACTCAAATTGATTATATCGGCTTCATTGGGTCACCGATCATAACAACCAAGATGACTGACTTTAAACGAGTATCAGGAAAGAAGGGCGAGAGTCACTAATGAATGAGGTAGTTGGCATTGGAATTATTATTACCTAGACCAGCTCCATTTATTTTCGACTTAATTAATTGAAAGCAAAATTAAAGAAATGCATAAACAAGATTTAAACTTAACAGAATAAAATAATCCTCTGGCAATTATTCATGTACATATCGCAAGTTGGATAATCATAAGCTACTGTGCTGTTTGCCATCCAGCTCCTTGTTTAACATCTGCCAAGCACGGTCCGCTTGCCGTTGCGTAAAATCGTAATCCCATTGTGAACTGAAGATCACTTGTGATTTTCTTACAACATCAGCATTGTCTACTTGATTAGCGAGACGATTACGAGCCTCCTGTTCGCTTACGCCATTACGCGCTACTACACGTTTAACCGCTTCCTCGGGCGGCACAATCATTGACCAAACTTCGTGACAATTGGATTCCCAGCCTGCCTTAAACAGTACAGCTGCTTCTAATACCACCACTTTCGGCACTTGAGCTGCAACACGCAATTTAGCCAGACGTCTATTAACTTCAAGCATTAGCTCAGGCCAAACGATGGAATTGAGTATTTCCAATTCCTGTGGATTGCTAAAGACTCTGGGTCCCAACTTTGTACGATCGATTCGTCCATCACTAGCCAAGATATCTTTGCCAAAGTGACCTATAATCTTGTCATAACAAGCCTGACCAGGCTCATAAACATCATGCGCAACCTTGTCACAGTCGATAACATGAGCGCCCATATTGCGTAGCCGTTCACCCATTTTAGTCTTTCCTGAAGCAATGCCACCTGTCAGTCCAATGATATAAGGCCGTGAGGGCAGATTTGGTTTTGGCTAATGAATAGTAGAATACTTGAGCCACTTTCAATAGCAAATAAGGTAAGGATTGAAGCATACCTCTGGCTGACGCCAGCGTGATCCCAGCATATCAATGCGTGTATTGCTCGAGCTAACTTTTGCCTCGTGAATACCATCTTTGACATTACTTTCCACACAATCAATTGTATAAACGTCCAGTTTTCGAAACTCTTTGGTTGCTCGCATCTCATTGACTTTCTGGGCGCCACGAAACGTCTCTGCACTAACCACAATTAAATCAATATCTGGTTCACTTTTCGTAGGTCCATAAAGATCGTCCAGTGGCACAATATCATATTGCAAGGTATTATCAACATCTAAAAGGAAATCCCGCAGTCGAGCAGCTCGTTCTTCATACGGCAATATTAGTTCGGGTAGAATTTTGGCTGTAATTTAGAAAGTGTTAACTGATAACCGAGTGCTGACTCATGATGACTTACTTTTTGTCATAGCGGGAATTGTGACACCGATTATAAGACGCTTGCAGGTGCGTAATATAGTCTGGGTAAGGAACGTTTTGTGACCAACATGTATGCGATCAAAGGTGCCTCCAATAATGGACGTTTGATACAAAGGCTGATTGGTCAAGTCGGTATTATTATCTGGTATATGCAAATCCGTGCAATTTGTATCTTCCAAAAATATGGTAGGTTTGCTTATGTTTAGCGCACTACGTAACTTTTCACAAAGCTCCGGTTGATGAGCATCCGAGAATATCATGTCCACTGGCTTGCGCAGATTTATGGAGGACGCATCATGATGTTGTCTTAAAGGTGCAACCAACACACATAAATCTAGCTTAGTGCCAACATAGCTGCTACTATCCGCATACAATTGTGATATAAGACGACTCCAAACAGGCGGCGCGGATGTTGTTGCTGGTACATTTAAATGAATGTAAAGGGAATTTACATATTTTTCAATACTTCGCAATGATTTTCCCAATTGTTTAATATTGGATACAACCAATAGACCTGTAGAAGCCATAATAACGATCACTTTTCTCTTGGAAACTCCAAAAGATCTTAGTGCTCCTTGTACTTTGGACTAGGAGGTATATTGGTTTTTAAATCGATATATCGATATAAATATAAAAAGCTCAAACTGTAGAACACCAATCGCACATTGCAATTTTTCTTTAGTATCGACTAGGCGGTATCGATATGTAATTTATCGAAGAACTGGCTCATGTGTACATCCACCACTGAGGAAAGAAAAAAAATTTTGACAAATAATTTAAAGCATTTATATTTTTTTAAATCAAAACCCAAAGAAAGCAAACAATATGTCACGACAAGCCTCCAGATTAGACACAAAGAAAGTGGTAAGTTAATTTTTCAAAGGTAGGGCTCGATATCGACGCTCGTCTTTAGTTGTAAGATTAGTTTGGTCTATATAGTATTAAGTAAAAAAAAGTGCCACCCACCCTCAAAATCGGCTTCACATTCGCTTTTCCAGTAAGTGTATTGAGGGCGTGAGAGGGAAACGAAACACATTATAGCGCTACCAGCGCGCTATGGATAGCCATTTTAACAGTAACACACGCACAACAGCAACCTCAAGAATGAGCAACGCCGCCGCCGTTGCAGCAGCTGCTGCAAACAACAACAACAACAGCAACAACACTAGCAACAACAATCCAAACGTAAACACCGCAACGGCAACAGTTGGTGTTGGCGTTGGCAATTCCGGCCAGCCAATACAAGTTATACCAATGCCATTACTGCCTGCAGGTGCTGCACAAATAATAATAGGACAACAGCCGCAGGGACAGGCGGGCGGGGCAGCGGGTGCTATGCAACCTCAATTAATACCATTGCAAGCAAACCAAATAATGTTACAGGCACAGCCACAGCAACCACAAATGCAACTGATGCAGTTACCCGATGGGCAGACAATATTTTATCAGACACCAACAATAACATCGCTGGACCCAAATGCAGCGGCAGCAGCAGCGGCTGCAGTTGCGGCACAACCGGCACCACATTATCTTAACATCAATGGACAATTGGTACAAATAACAGCTGCACCGAGTGCTAATCAGGCAACGCAAGCAGGGGGACAACAGATCATTATGGTGCCACAAATGACGACAGTTAATGCTGCAACTGTTGCCAATGCAGCCAATGTTGCACAAGTCAATACAAATAATGTCAACAGTGTACAGCAACAACAACAACAGGCACAGGTTCAGGTACAGGTACAGACAACGACAGGCGGTACGATAAGTGGAACAAGCGGGGCAAGTAATGCCAGCAGTGCCGATGTCAGCACCAGCACAACAGGCACCAATACGAATAGCGAGGATGAGAACTCCAAAGGTGAAGCAGATGAGGAGCCGCTCTATGTTAATGCAAAACAATATAAACGCATACTGATACGCCGTCAAGCACGTGCCAAGCTGGAGTCGCGCATACCCAAAGAGCGTTGTAAATATTTGCACGAATCTCGTCATCGTCATGCAATGAACCGAGCTCGCGGTGAGGGTGGTCGCTTCCATTCAGCCCAAGAAAAGGGCGATCAAGCTGGCGGCATGGATGGTATGAATCTGCCATTGACAGCCAGCGGCGGTGCAACGCTCAGCCGTGGCACTGCCCGTGCACCACCCAAACTCATAGCACCACACCAAACGCCAAGCATAACAATAACAGCTATCAAATCCGAATAGATTGTTCGCTGCAGTTTTAATGTTTAATCTTGTAGATAGCTTAGCACTTAGAGATTAGCATTAGGAATATATATATATATATATATATATATAAATTTACATATACATATATATATATATATATATATATATATATAGATTTAAGATTAAAGCATAAGATTAAGATTAGGTCATAACTCTTTTTTTGGATTGTACACAGTTAAGAATAAATTTGTATTTATTTAAATGTGTGTGCATGTGCAGCTCTCATGTATTCTTGGAAAGAATTCATGAATCTTTTTATTATGTGATTTGATATCCTTTTCCATTATATATAGCATATTATGTGGGGTGTCCATATGAATGTTTGCCTCAAATTGCATTTTTCTTTTCTCCTTTTCTCTTTCATCTCATTTGTGCATGCACGCACACACAAACACGAATACGCAAACGAACACACACGCACACACACACACACACATAAAAACACACACGCATACATATTGGAAACGGATACAGAATTCAGAGTTCCTAACGCTCACCTATGGCGCATTGGTAACACAGATGCTGCGTGACTTTGAAAACGTTGACGATGTTAACAAACAGCTGGAACGTATTGGCTATAACATGGGTATGCGTCTGATTGAGGATTTTTTGGCACGCACATCATCACCACGCTGCCTGGAGATGCGTGAAACAGCCGATCGCATACAGCAGGCATTCCGCATCTATTTAAATGTACAGCCTACTATCTCAAATTGGTCAGCTGCATCCGATGAGTTCTCCTTGCTGTTTGATTCCAATCCATTAACCGAATTCGTGGAGCCACCGACGGATTTAAATAATCTACGCTACAGTGCCATACTCACTGGCTGTATACGTGGTGCACTCGAGATGGTCCAATTGGAGGTTCAATGCTGGTTTGTACAGGTACATATATAACATATATATATATATATATATAGTATATAGTGTAGTATATAGTATATATATATATATATTAATTACAATACAGTTCTATAGCTCTCATTGTGTGTATGTATGTGTTCCTTGTGTGCGTGTGTATGTGTGCCTGTGTATGCTTGTTTCATGTGTTTGGAATACTTTTTTGGTTGCTTTTGGCTCTGTAGTTGAATTTGTTTTATTTTTTGGGTTTTCTTTTTCTGCTTTGCAGGATCAACTGAAGGGCGACAATGTGACGGAGTTGCGTGTTAAATTCGTGCGACGTCTAGAGGAAGCCATACCAGCTGGCGAGGATTAGAGAGAGACAGAAAGAAAGAAAGAGTAACAACAAACAATGAATAACAAAAGATACAAAATATATACTATATATATATATATATAAATATATATATATATATATATATTTATATATAATATAAATAAACAGTTAGCGCATAAAAAAATCATTAAAAAAAACACAAAGTAAGAAACGCTTCTCTTTTAGAAATTTAGTAAGTTGTTCTTAACAAAAGCTGCATTCCGAAGCGGACAACATCCAACAAGAGCAACAATTGCAACAGTTGCAACAGTTGCAACAACAGCAATAAACAATAAGAAAGTAATAATTATAAAACAACAATTTTAGTTTTATTTTTATTCGCTACACAAATAGTTTAAATATATATATATATATATATATATATATATACATATAAATAAACATGTGCATATATATATAAGGCATATATAAAATTGTTATATAAAGCATAAAATATTTGAATTTTTAAATTTGAATGCGTTAAAAGTTAATTTTAGTTTTTATACAAGAAAAATGTTAAAATAGAAAACAAAAAAGGGTAAAAAAAAATATGTCAGATCCTTAAGCAAATGATGTATTAAAGCCAATATATATATATATATATATGTATATATATATATATGTATATATATAAATCTATATATTTATGTGTATGTACTATAAAAATCACAAGTTTATAAGAACATTATCCAGCCTTTGATTTTTGGCTCTATTTAAATTGATTGATTTTTTCTTAAAGATGTTTTGCAGACTCTTTTTATCATTGCTTCTTGGCTTTTCGATTATATTATTATGTACTTGTGTTTTAATAATGCTTTAAAATGGATATTGACATTATGATCAATTCAGATCTATTCAGATCAATTTGGTGCATGGTCATCCGCCGCTGGGATTGAAGAATTAGCTAACCGCCTAAGTGATTGTCACTTGGTGGCATTTCTTATTGTTTTTCTCTTTGTTTAACACAACAACAACAACAACAATAAGAAGAACGAAATATGTTCCATCTTCAGTTTAAGTATATATACATGGAATACTTTACATAGGCACAATGGTACAATACTTGGTTACATGATTTGGCTTTGGTTTTTGGATTTTTGGCGGCAGTGGCGTAAGCAGCGAGAAGTTAAGCATAATGAAAAAAGGAAATAGAAAGAGACAGAAACAATGAGATAGAGTGAGAAAGAGAGTGCTTCTTATTGCATACGCCACTTGCAGCATTTTAGTTTTTTGTTTGTTTTTGATAATTTGAAAGATCTCACAATTTGTTTATAATTTAGTTTTGGTTTTTACTGTTGGTTAACGTTAACGTTGTAATTGTAGGCGGTGGTTGTTGGCGGCAGCGGCGACTTAGTTTTGTTGAGGACAAAGCATTAGGTTGAGGTTCCGGCGCGTCAGAACTTTGCGTAAGGCTTGCAGCGTTTTCATGCAGATCACGACGCAACAGCCATTGGCTACACCCTCCGCTGGGCTCTTGCAGGTGCAGGAGTTGCTCTTTAATGCTGCTGAGCTTTTACTGATAACGGGAGTTGGAGCTTTGCTTGCACAGCAGCCAGTGGTGACAACGGGTGGCATGACCGCGGGTGAACAGCAGCTGCTGCTCGTAATTGGTACAGTTGGTGCAACTTTATTACCAGAGCAGCAGCCACCAGTTGCTGGTGTTGGTACGACCGCAGGAGCTGGTACTGGTGCAGCACTGCCGCCACCACAGCAACCGCCAGTTGTTGCCGGTTTAGGTGCAACTGTGGCACAGCCACAACCAGTTGATGTTGGTACGTGTTTGGTAGCAGCAGGACCACCACCACCGCAGCAACCGCCACCACCAGCAGCGACACCACTGCCAGAGCTGCTGGCGCTCATTGAAGCCAAATTTTGGAGCAGCAAAGCAACATCCTCGATGTTTTGGTTCATTTCCGCTTCACGTTTACTCACTTTTTTGCTGGCGGCGTTGCCGCATATGCGTTTGCCGCCACTAACGCCATTGGAGCTCGTTGTTGTTGTCGGTTTGACGCTGCTTTTAGCCGTAATTGATGCACCGCAATCACCGCCATGACAACTCTTGGTCTGATCACATTTGCAATTGGTACAATTGCAGATGCCAGCATCTGCCGTAATCTGTTTAAGCGTCGGTTTGTTGTTTCTAATGTCCAGTTCGACCAAGCCGGATGCATCGTTGGGCACCTGCGCCGCTTGATGTAGTGTAGCCTGCAGCAGTGCGCTATTATTGTCAATAGTCATAAGTATATCGTTGAGTAGAGACTCTGTCTCCATGTCTTCATCATTGTCATAGCTATCATCTTTAAGTAGCTCTTCAATGTTTTGATGATTTAGCTCCAAGGTAGGTAACGATGGTGTGGCGGCATTATCAGCATTATTTGGGCTGTTTATCATTTCAACGTCCAATGGAGACGACATGGACAAATCAGCCATGTTGCCACTCACAGCGCTGCCAAAGATGGGTTTAAGATCCACAAAGGTAGGCATTTCAGTGGGCAGCGCTACACAGGCGTCTGTCAGTGGTGCCCTTGGTATTATGGGTTTAGAGACCAGCACACCAGCATCAATCCAAGGACTGGGTATTTCCTCTTCAGCGGCATAGGACAACGGATAAGCCTGTGATGTTTCCGGTAGCATATAAACATTGGATAATTGCTGCACCACAACGCCACTGTCATTGCTTGTTGCCTCCGAGCTTTGGCTGCCTGGATTAAGTAGCACCATATCGGTTTGCGTCACATCGATTTCTGCCTCCGTTGCCTGACCCTGCAGACCTAAGGCTTCTTCCCCTTGTAGTTTCTGTGAACGTTTTGATTTTTTCTTTCCTTTGTTGAGCAACTGCCGCTGATGTGTCTTCTTGTGTGACTTAAGACTATGCGATGTGCTGAATGATTTTTGACAGCTATCCTCCTGACAGGGATACGGCTTTTCGCCGGTATGTGTACGCCGATGAGTCTTTAAGTGATGTGACGCAGTAAAAGCCTTGCCACAATCATCTTCAGGACACTTATACGGACGCTCCTGTGTATGAGTACGTGTATGCTTCTTCAAATCACTCAGTGTTGTGAAGCACTTCTGGCACATTTCACAATTGAACGTCTCACCATTGTGTAGTCGCAGGTGCGCGTGCAATCTAATAGTATAGGAATCACAATATAAATACATATAATAAATAAATGATTAACATACACAGATACAAAATGCAGCCATTATTTTTGTTTATGACTATTTCTGGCTATCTGAACCTAAAAACTTACCTATATCGTGTATTGAACGCCTTATCACAGCCATTCACAGCGCACTCATAAGGCTTTACCTTTGTGTGGACACGAACATGTATTTTGAGGCTATATGAGGTAAGAAAAGCCTTGTTGCAGCCATCCTCTGTGCACTTAAAGCTGTAATCCCCTACAAAATATACATATAAACAAATTAATCTTCTATATTTATAATCAATACTTAAAAACAAAACTGTTATATTCAAATCCTGGCGCCATATAAGAGAGGTGAATTTTATTTTCAGTGCTGGTAAACATAGTGTAATAATCGAAGGTTGCTAATTAATTTCGTGTGCAAAAAACCTTTTAGGACACAGCGCTTTAAATCTGATAAGATTAAATATTTATTTAGCATCAAGCACATTAATATATGTATGTACATAAATTTATGTATATACTTTAATATTTTTTATCAACAAAATCATTTGTTTATCTGTTGCTCTGACGTCATATGCAGCTGTATATGGTACATGCGTGTTTGTGTGTGAATCTAGGCGTATAACAGACCTGCCTTAGTTTCATTTGGCAGTGTTGGTGAGTGTTTTTCATTGTTTTGCTATAGAAATAAACTACGAGTTGGCTGCCGAAGTGCTGCTTGCATATTAATTTTGTTTAAATTTTGTTTTTACCCAACAAAATCAATAAGAATGAGTAACTTAGAAGAAAAAGCTGAAGAGATATTAATTAAATGCGTACAAAATCATAACTGTTTATATGATAGATCGGACATTGGTTTTCGCAATCGACAAAAAAGAGACACGGCGTGGGCCAGCGTCTCTGCTGAGTGCGGTTGGACAGGCAAGTGTACACACCAATACTTATACACAAACATAAAACACATAGGGGCATATGCACGCACTTTAATTTGTATACCACAGACGCATATGTATAAATGCTAAATTGCAATAATTTAAAATATATGTTATACATTTCTTCGCATTAAACAGTTAAACAATGCCAGTGCCGCTGGAAAACACTAAGAGACCGCTTTGTACGTCTATATAAAGGTGATGATGCTCGTAGCTATAGCTATTTTAATCAGCTGTCGTTTCTCCTGGAGCATATAAGGCCTCGCGGTTGTGGGTACGAATTATTTTATTAGCAACAAACAATTTTCTTCTTTTCTCTTTGAAAAAAAAAAAAAACAAAACATTTTAAACATTTGTTTGCAAGCTAAATCGACAACAGAGCTATAACAGATCTTTATATTAGCATGCAATGTTATAAATATTTATGTATTTAATTCTATTTTTAGCAACATTGATGATAGTCAGCTTTGTTTAGATATTAAAGAAGAAAATAGCGAGCCTGGCTATGACAATGATGAATCAAATCCCAGCTTTTCAAGTGATTTTGATAGCACCAATCTATGCAAGACTGAAAATGAGGATTATGGTGAGGTAAATTATACCGCGACCTACCCAAACGAGGAGACAACAATGAGCGATATGGGTAGCGATAAGCCACAAGACAGTCTGCAACAAGCTCAAACAGAATTCTTCAGAGTAATGGGTTTGCTGGAGAGTGTACTGGAGAAAAAGCTAAACGAGGAGAACAGTACAGCTAATGAACCAATCCTTAAAGATCCATTTTACAAATATCTAGAAAATATATTAAGTCGTGTGGATGAGGCAACACGTGCGGATATACAATTAGAACTTTTAACCTTAGCTAATAATCAAGTTAAAGATGCAGAAACAAGAAATTCAATTTGAACATTTTAAATCTTAAGCTGTTATTTATATATATGTAAATCCACTCAAATATTGTGTATCTTTTTAATGTATCCTTTTAATTAACTCACCTGTGTGTGTTTTTAAATGCGTGCGCAGATTTCCAATTGTACTGTAGCTGCGATAACAATTCTCATAGTTGCATTTATAACGACTGAGAGCTTCGTCGGAGCTCTATGTGAGTTGATAAAGGAATCGAATAGATTTATATATGTATATTAGTAATAATAATTATTTTATATATCTGAGCAGTTATATGTATGTACACAGTCGTGGGGCTTTATTTGTATTTGAGAAAAAGTCATTAGGTCGTTATGCTAGATGTTTATTTTATGTATTATGTTTATGTACTTGTAAGTCGGCCAATAAAAGTTCTATATATACACCGTGTATATATATATATATATATATATTTATGTATAGTTAACCATGTGGCATGCAATATGAGTGAAATATCTTTTTTGATTGTTTGTGTATTTTTTTTTGTTTTTTTTTTTTTTTTTGGAGTAGAGATTAAACTAAAACTACGCACCAAGGTTTAGACGTTTTGAGAATGCGAAAAATTTGTTAACAAGATTGATTAAACGCCTAGCGAGCGAGCGACACAAAGAGAGAGTGTGTGTGAGGAAGCGCAACAAGGATCGTAGCGGAGCCACCAGCATGTTGCCCACTTTTCTAGCTCTATGATTGCCTGCTATCGATCGTTAATCGATAGTTTTATCTATTGCTACAAGCAGCATTACAACGTTAGTTACGGCACGGTACAGCACAGCAAACGGCACACGTTAATATTGTACAGAAAAAAAAAACATTATTTTGCGTGTGGACGTATTATGGAACTTGGAGTGGGTGGGGGTGAAGCTGAGTTGTACCTCGTATGCCAATGCCATCAGTTGATCCTCATCGGTATCCTTATGCAAGGCGCCGGGGTGTATGCAATGAGCCAAATCATCATCCTCATCGTCTGGCTCATTCTGCTTATCGATATAGCTGGAATGTATGTGTTTATCGATTGCAAGTTTATCGTATATTGTTTCACCAATTGGAAACAAACAATATTTTAAATGCGCTGCTGCTGTTGCTTCTGCTTCTGTTGCTGATGCGTTTGCTGTAGGTGTTGCTGCGTTTCATTTGTGTCAGTGAGCCGTTAATATATATACATATATATATATGTATATGAAGCAGCATATGATATGCATATATATTTATATATATATATATATATATATATTTATATGTTTATATATATTGTGCATAGGTTAGTGAGGTTAGAGCGCATCAAGAACCAATAAAAACAATTGACAAAATTCATTAATAAAACAGAAACAGTTGACAGACAAAACATTAGTCAAAAAGAAATAAATAAATTAGAAACAACAACAAAAAACAATAAAATAAAAATAAATAAGAGAAATGTATGAAAACAACTGATTTGCTTAACTGGAAGCCCCTTTAAGCTTTAATACCCAGATTAATTAATATTTAATATTGTCATGGTCAAACTCGACATCGCAAAACTATAAGTGAAATGAATATGAATTTGCTTGAAACAGTTCTGATCGATTAATAGATACCCTGGTCTATATATACGTTCATATATATTAAACGGGGAATAAACCCAAAAGAAAGCTTTATATTTGAAATAATTGTTGTTTTCACACAACTTCAATATAATCTTATTTTCTGATAAGAATTGAGGCCTAATGTAATGTGTTAAACATTTTATACACCCTTTTTGAAATAGGGTATAAGAGTTGAAAGAAAACATACACTTAGATACAAATAGGAAAAAATTTTATTTGGAAAAACAACAAGTGCGTGGGCGAATGGACGGCTGACTGACGGGCAGCGCGCGCGGTATGACTCTGCTATGTCCCAGACCAAATGCAAAATACATTGCCCCGCAACGCCCTCGAATGTAGTTGGTGGCATTCGAGTCGACTCTTGGCTCTTTGTCATCCGCCCCATTCGAAAGCACTCACTGCCCCTGTCACGGACACAGCTGGCAGCAAGCAAAGCAGGGCCCCTACACCCTCCACTATTCTTCTGACCATAAGGTGCATCTGTCCGTTAGCCAGCCTAACTACCCTTTTCCCCAACCCGAACGCAACCTGCCCTAATTTCGCGTATCGCGCGAGTGCTGAAAAATGAGAAATATGATTGAGGTGAACACTCATGATGATAAAAATAGAGTGTCAGAAGACGTAAGGGAGCTACAGGGTGGGGTATGCCGATACAAAAATAAAAAAAGGAAAATAGAAAAAACATAAAATAACGGGAAAATTATTGTACAAATTGGAAACACAACTACAATAGTTGCGGCTAGCCACATTATCAAAGATCATTCAAAATAGCTCAAGATTTTATTTCAATTTAATTACTTTATTCTTCATATTAATTATATGTTTTATCAAATTCTCCATATTAATTATATGTTTAATTACATTCAAAGAAAATAAATTGTAACCCGGAACTAAATTGCATTTTAAACATTTTCCAATTGACAAGGCCAAAAAAAAAAGAAAACCAAGTGAAGTCCAATTAAAATTTTAATTTTTAAAATAAATAACATTTACATTTTGTTTCAAATATTAATCATTTGAACTAATTAATAAACACAATTTTATATATATAAACATATATATTTATATATGAAAATTATTCATACATGTGTTTTCCTATCAGAATATAAAGTCCCCATTCATGACTCAAACTCTTATTGGAGCAAGCTAGATTAAAACTGAACAAAATCATATTAATAGTATTTTTTTTTATTATAGTATCTGTTGTTATAATATATCTACAATAAATATATATTTATATATATATATATATATATATATACATATATATATATTTATTTGCTAATGGAATATTCTGGACTTGAATTTCATAATTAGCAAGAGGCGTTTCGTATAAAAAATAATGAAAACCGGCTAATTTACACAGAGTGTGAATGAAATGTAAGAAAAATATAAAACTTAAGTTTCTAACACAAAATATATATGTACATATATATATATATATATATACATATATACGTTACACTTTGTAGTGGGTGAGGGAAAAAGGTGGGGGAATCTAAATGCGTTCATCGGCGTGATTATTTTTAGACCAAACAAACGATTTGGGATACAATCATCGCATAGTAAGAAGCAGAAAGAAGGCGGCTGCTGCAGCAGCAGCAACAGCAGCAGCAGCAGCAGCAGCAGCAGCAGATCAACAGCAGAGGCAGCAGTAGTAGCAAGAAAAAAACCGTTACATTCTCATTGCCATTAAAATTTCGAGTACACACAGACACACACGCACACATGTATAAACATAAGAACAGAAAAAAAAATGCCATACATATAAAAGTATTTATATGGCTATATGGTTATATTTATGTATTCACAGCACATATATGTTAAATATATCTTTATATATATATATATATATATATGTATGTATATATGCGTGTGTATTTTTTAGAGGTGGGTGAACACCGGCGAACACATATCAGGCAATTAGCAACAACATGCAAATATTTCGGACACTTTACGGACGCGCGTTGTAATAAGTGGACATTGGAATTGTTGAAATTTGGCAAATTTTCGCTTTTAGCTTTTTACAACCAATATTTGGGGTTTAATTAGTTTGGCGAACTAGCAACAAAATGAAGAAATAAATTAAAAGAAAGAAAGAAAAAAAAGCAACCAAAAAATATAAATTCATATGGCAGGGAACGTCACATTAAAATAGACGGAAGAAACATGCAGCAAAGAATTTCTTTTTTCTTTCTATTTTTTGTGTGGGCAGTGAAAAATGTACTCATGGGCATAAACATGGATGGGGGTCATCACTAGCACTAGAATTGGATCAAAGTGCAAACACCTGGCAACGTTTTAGAAATGACAAAAGAAAACTAAGAATGGATATATATATAGAAATAGGTGAAATTAAGAATTGAAAATTTAAAACTAGTGTTGGAAAGCAACAACAGCAATAGCAAATAAACTCAACAATATACCAGTATTTACAATTAGCATTCATTAAAAATTAACTTCCAAGCCTAAATACTGGGAAGATGTTAAAAAGGGTTAGCCAATAAAATTGGAACAAAGTGCAAACATCTTGAAATACATAATTATATATATACTTATTATTGTCAAGCAAAGTCAAGACAAATAATTAAAGACTAATACATGCATTAATCACAGAAAATTTGAACTAAATAACAAAGCAAACAGAAGAAGAGAATAAAAGCAAGATAAGCATAGATTAACAACAGCAGCAACAACATTGGAAGCAGTGTTGAGAAGCGTGCTATGAGGCAAACAGTGGTTAACTACCTCGTCCCAAGTGTAAAGTATGCAGTAGGAGAACTTGGTGCAGATTGTCTTGAGTTGCAGTTGCTATTGCTGTTGTTGTTGTTGTTGTTGATCGGCATAGTAACGCTGCTAGTTGCTGCTTTTGTTGTAGTTGTTGGAGGTATTTGTGGCTGTGATGATTCTTCGGTTGCTGGTAGCATGCTGAAGGACACCACAGTAGGTGGTTGCACTTGGACGAGCTTTTGATTTTGAAATTGATATTCCAAGGTAAAGCATATATCATCCAGATTGTATGTACCAACAGTTGCTATTAACGGTATTGGAGATTGCGACGATGTGTGATTTGATGAAATGTTTGTGACTACGGATGTAGGTGAGGATGATGTGCTTGTAATGTTTGTATTTGTGGTGCTGGTTAGCAACAGGGGTGCATTTGTCAATGGTCTAAGTGTAAACACTTCGTCGTCAACAATATTATCAACCTCACTGTTATTGTTATTGTTATTGTTATTTTCATCGTCCTTGTACGTTAAAATTTGTGATTGGGTCTGTGCTTGCTGCACATCTGGTAAACCGAATAGTGTATATGTTGTTGTTTCTGTCGACAGTTGATCATCGTTCGCCTTAAGTGTTAAACTTAAGCCTAAAGATTGCAGCACCTGTTGCTCCCCAGTCGTTTGACTGTGCCCGCTATAAATACTGCTGGTACTTCCACTGCCATCCGCATCTAACTTCGGTAAAAGCAACGATGCTAGCATTGCTTTGTTGTCTTCAAACCCATTCAAATCTAGTTGAAGCGATGACGCAGTTATCGGAGGCGAACCCGTTAGCGATGTACGCGTAGAGTTTGTATCATAATCCCTGCTGTCTGATAACGAATTTCCGTGATTGGCCGATTTCCAACTGTGTTCATAGTAATCGTTTTGTTGTTGCTGTTGTTGAGCGCTGAGCGTCTCATCGTTGCTTGCATCCATTTTGTACTTATTCTATTATTTTATACACTATATATACACACACTCGCACAGACACATTAATTCTACGCATGCAGTTCCGTTACTTATATCACTGTGCGGTAGGTTTACATACGTACAATTATAAATATAATTATATTTATATATATGTATATATATATGTATTAATATGAACTTCTAAAGAAATTAGAAAATTATAAAATGAGCAATAGCGGCGATTAAGACAAAATCAACACGTTCGCGCAGCGCAACAACAAAGATAACACTAGTGATGGCATGTCAAGTGATTAACAGCCAGAAAATATAACATTTGCTTTGCCTGTTAAATAACAGAAAGGCGGTATTCAAATATCAAAAGTTCTATACATATTATTTTTTTATTCTACGTTTGTTTGTAAACTAATTTATTTCTCTAATTTGTTTCGCATTTTATTTATAGGGCAGGAACAAATATTTTCGAGCTGTAAACTAAGTGTTGTCAACAGGGGCACAACAGTAGAACTTTTTTAAATTTATTATCGATAGTGTAGAAAGGCGTTGGACTCCAATTGGATACAAAAACATGTAAAATGGAAATAGTTATATTATCATTGCTGGTTTTTAATATGTTCTAAATAAATATAAAATTTACAAACATTATGTTTTGTTTTTTTTTTTTTCAATAAATATTTAGAAAATTAATATACAATTGTGTAATATATATGTATGTATTATGCTCTTGTTGAAATTAAATTTAATTAAAACAAATGAAATTAAATAAACATAGATTACAGATAAGAAAAATCGCTTTAAGAAGTGACTATGCTATGCTTTTTAACCCCTGAAGTGAACTTTTATAACTATAGACAATTTAGGGTAGTTTTAAAATTTAAAACCAAGTTAAGCTTTAGCGCCAAACGTGTTATGATACAAGTATCGATATCGATACCACAATTGAAAACGGTCACACTGCACGAAAAGGCAAAGGCAGTACATATACAAAATTCATTGATTTTGTCAACGTAAAACACAGTGCATAGCTGCACAGGCGAACATAAAAATAAGTGAAGTTGGTTAACTAAATTAGGAACGCAGCTGTGGCAAGTGCAGAGCAAAAGCACAAAATGCAACACTTGCAAGACAATTCACAACAGTGAAAAGACGCTTAATGCTCTGCCCAATAAGAATTTCGCTGCCTGCTCCCAATTTCCAATAAGAAAGAAGTGCGTGAAAAGAGCATACGGTGTAAAAGGAAAACGCGCAAGCAAAAAAAGAAGAAGAATATATATATATATGAAATTATATATATAAACAAGATATAATCAAAAGCAAAAAATGACAATCGTTTAACATTATTAATATTTAGGCAACTGCGCTCCAGCGGCCGGCCGTACAATGCCAAGAAACACTTGCAGGTCAAGTGAATGTGTAGCTAACGGTAATGGCACTGGTAACAGCGGCGATAAAGCTAACAGTAACCAGGATGACACCAGCACAAGCACAACAGCAGCTGCAGGTGCTACTGCCTCTGCCAGTGCCACTACATCAGCCTCTGCCTCAACTACCATTGTTAAGCAAGAGATTGATGCACCGCCGCCCGTATGCCACAGAAAATCGGAAAGACGAAAAATTGCGAGGGATATATTTCTGGTGTTCGAGGAGCAGCCATCCCGACGACGTCGTGGACGTGGCGGTGCACGCGGTAAAAGTTCGCGAGCTAAACAAAAATTTGGTCATCTGAAGGTGGCTAATACGCCGCGCATTACCAAGAATGTTTTGCGTGAAATCAAAACAGAACCAAAGTGTAGCACAGGCGGTGCTTCAACGGCAGCAGCTGTAGTTACCGTTGCAACATCAGCCGCAACAGTAGCAATAACAACACCAACAACAAAAGAAGCTGATGAAGTTGTTACACCAATAGCAAAAGCAGCCACTTTAGCACCAACTTCAGCAGAAACTTCAGCAGCAACTTCCGCAGTAACTTCCGCAGAAACTTCAGAAGAAGCTTCAGCAGCAACTCCAGTAGCAACTTCAGCAACAATTTTAGCAACAGCTTCAGTAGCAACACCACCAGCAACATCTACAACAGCAACAGCAGAGGAAACAACAGTCTCTGAAATTGCTGTGGAAAAAACACTGCCCGTTAAGATAGTTTCGACCAAGGAACCAGTAACAGATATAGTAACAGAGCCAGAGCAGCCCAAGGCCAAAATGGCCGCAGTGAAACTTGAAACCAAAACAGCATCAAATGCAATAGCAACAGAAGAACCAATAATAACATCATCCGTAACATTAACACCAGTAGCAGCTGCCATACCAGTGGCAGTAACTCCATTAGCTGTAACACCAACAACACCACCAACAGAAACAGCAACAGAATTTTTAAAGCAGGTAATAGAAACAACAACAAGCGTTTCAATACCATCACCAACACCAACACCAACCCCAACACCAACACCATCGTTTGCAATCGAAACAACATCTGCAGCAAAGGAGTTGCCTGCAACGAACGCAAGTGTAGAACGAGAAGCTCCAAAAGCAATTAATTCGGCGACGCCAAGCGTTAATCCCATATTCTTATGGGTCAAACAGGACGATACCCGTATCGTAGAGGTTCGTTGTGAGGATTATGATAAGCGCAATCGTATACGCTTGACAAAGACGACAAATGGTTGGAGATCTATGCCGCGCACCGATGCATCTTCTAGCAGAATTGTCAAGTTCTTCCATAGCTCTACAAAGCCCTTGATGAAGGTCAAACGTGAGCAATTGTTGCAGCAGCAACAGCAAGAATCTGTTGAGCAGCTGCATGAGCAGGACCATCATCCATTACAGCAACAGGATGAAGATGATGAAGATGAGGAGCATCTGCATCAACTTCAACAACAGCATCAGCAGCAGCAACAGCAAGAGACACAGAATCTGCTACTTGACTGGACTGCAGTTGATGAGGAGGAGCAACAACAGTTGCAGGATAACAATCTAGCAGCTGTAATTGAGAATGTTGTGGTTTTGCCTTCGCAACTACAGCTACAGCAGGAAGAGCAGCAACAGCAGTTACAGCAGTTACAGCAGCTGCAGCAACAACAACAACAGTTGCAACAACAACAGCAGCAATTACAAGAGCAGCAACAACAGTTACAGCAGCTACAACAGGATCAGGAGGAGCAGCAACTGCAGCAGCAATTGGATACAACACCACCATCAGTTGATGTGTGCTTCGATTCGCTGCTGGATAGCGAGACAAATGCATCGACCAAGGCAACAAAGACTACCACCAGCAATGCCAATACGCCTACATATCAGAGTTCCCCATCGCCGGCACCAACGCCAACGCCTATTCGCACGTCCCCGCGTACGCCATGTCAGTCGCCGTTGCCATCGCCATCGCCTTTGCAATCGCCAACGTCATCGCCATCGCCACTGCAATTACACCTGTGCCCAAAGACGGGACTGTTTCTGCCCAAAGGAACAGCAGCTGCAACTGTTGAGGCGCCACTCAGCAATGAGGCCACAGACAATGCCAGATCGAATGAGCATGAGGATGAAGATGTGACGGGTAAGCCAGTGACTGGGCATCAGTCGAGTGACCAATCAAGTCTCGATGCCAATACAAAGAATCTTAAGGATCTGCTGGATGATGCAGATGATCTGCTGCAGAATTGCAGTAGTGATAATGGAAGCAGTGGAGCTGAGTTGCTCGATTCTCTGGTGAAGCGCAGCTGTGAGGATAACCTAATGCAGGAGAGCAGTCAACAGCAGACGCAAGCCACGAGTCCTGCCGAGGATTTAAGCTCTTTTTGTGTGCCAGATGTGGTGGCAGGTAAGGAACTGCCCAGCATATTGGGCATGGACAGCAGCGATGCACCCAAGTGCCTGTCGTTCAATGAGGCCGGGGAAATCGAAGGACTCAACGGTGACCTATTCTTGGGCATCGATTCCTTTGACAAACAACCCGAAGCGGAAGCCGATCATGTGGAGACCGTACTCTTAAGCAAAACGCCACCAATTCTTGAAAAGGAAACGGAACCGGCGCAGCCTCTGCTCGCTGTGCCCGATGAAACGCCTAAGGATTTGAGCTATAAAAAGCGTGAAGAGGTCTGTCCACCCTCGGAGTCGCGCAGCCAGTGTGCAGTCACCTCCAGTTCGGATATTCTCAAGTCCAAATCACCAGAGCCGGAGCTGCTGCAGATGCCGGCGACCAGTATACCAGCTGAAGTGGAGACCACATCAGAGACTATAAAACATCTGATACTCGAGCAGTTCCTTAAGCTAAATGGCAATGCACAGCAGCAGGCTGAGCCCATGGATCTGGGTAAAGCGGCGTCAGGACGTAGTGCTGAAAAGCTGCATACGGTGATCATCGATGATGAGGATGATGATGCCGAAACGGAGCCAGTGGAGCCATTAAAAAAGCGTCCCAAGGCAATTAAATTGAACAAGGATCCAGATGCACTGACACAACTTAAAATGTTGATCAGCAATCCACAATGGAAGGTACCGGATCCTATACTTGTGCCAAAGGATCGCCTGGGCGCTGTGCTGGCATCGCCAGCACGTGAGATACCGTTACTATTGACCACAAGGCCTGAACTGCGACTACCCGAGGCATTTGCCTATCCAGAGATCATACAGAATCCCAATATTTTGGTAGTCACCATGGAGCAATTGGAGGCAATACTTAAGAACGAAGTGGATCAGTCCAAGTCAGCCAAACAAAATGATGCCTCACCCCAAACTCAGCCCTCAGTGCCCGCCTCCCATGCGCAGCTGCCCAGCAGCAAAACAATTGCCAGCCTCATTCTAAGTCCCAGTCCAAGTCCAAGTCCGGCCAAGCATCATGCGACTACTCCAGCTGTTCATAAGTCAACGTCACAGCAGCTCATCTCGAAATCATCTGCTGCTGTTGCTGCTGCTGCTGTTGCCACTGCTGCTGCTGCTGCTGTCACGCCAACAGTTGCTGCCGCACCGCCCGCATCATCGCCAGCAGCTGATTCCAGCATGTCCACGGAACTGAATGCAACAACATTGGCACTGCTCCAGCAGATGCTCTGGTTACCCTACTTTGGCCAATTGTCGCAGGAGTTCTTTAAAACTCTTAAAGATCCTTTGGGCCTTCAGCGTAAGTTTATGAGCAATCTCCTGCCGCTTTACAACAGCCAGCTTGGACTCCAGCATCTGGACGAGCTCTACAAGCATTGTACTAAGCAGAAGTCATCAACTGAGGAACAAGCGGCACCAGCACAGACACCACCAACACCAACATCAGCTCCAACTCCAACTTCCACTCCAACATCAGCTAAACAGCCATCAGCTGCTGCAAATATTTTCAATGGGTTCACCAATCCCATGGAGTTGGCGTTCATGCAGAAACTGCTCCAACAACAGCAACAGCAGCAGCAGCAGCAACTGAGTAAAGAATCCTCACAACAGCAACATCCACATACACATCCACAGTCACAACATCATCATCTGGAGCATAAGCGTCCCAGACGTGATCCAGAGGCCACCTCGCTGCATATACCCGAGTTTAATAGCAATAATAGTAAGCAACTGTCAAAGATGTCATCATCAGGAGCTGCTGTTGCTGTTGGTGGTAGTGTTGCTGGTAATAGTAGTGGAACGCCTGCAACAGCTGCCTCAACTACTGCTTCCTCTAATCAACAGGCTGAGCATAAGCCACGCCTTACCTGCAAATCTCTCTCGAATCTGTTGGAGCCAGAAAGCAATGTTGTACCGCTGCTAAATGTTCCTTTTGATGGACTGCGTCGCGCATCCATACATAAGACGGCACACGAGCTGGCCAAGGAGCCAAGCAGCGGACGCACTCTCCGCTCCAGCAAAGCCAGCGTCACATACAATCCTATGGAGCATGCCAAGCAATCTCAATCCCAATCTCAGCATCAACATCAGCAGCAGCATCGTAAGCGTGGCAATATGCTCGCCCATGATGTCCAACAGCAGCAGCAGCAGCAGCAGCAGCAGCATCTAGTAGAAGCAGCAGCAGCTGCTTCAGGCGCTGGCCTCGATGCCAACTCGGCACTTTGGCATCCGCTCTTTGGCAGGTAAGTTGGTTCCAGTTGATATTCTGATTTGATTTGTATTCAATTCTAATACGATTCCAATTACTTGCATCATAGCAATCCCAAGCAGGGCTACAACAGCCCCTGGCAATGGACAACTGTCACGGCAACTGGCGAATGACAGTCAAGCCGGGCTCAGAAGGAGCCAGCAGCGGCATCTAATACAGCCACCAGCAATAATATCAACATTAATAGCAGCAACAACATCGGCAACAGCTACGAGGAGCAGCTACAGTTGCAGCAACAGCAACACCAACAGCAGCAGCAGCAACAGCAGCAGCAGTTGGATTATAACAGTAGCAATGGTTGCAATTATCATGTAACATCTAAGCAACAGCTTCAAGCAGCAGCAACAGCATCAGTAGCTGTTGCCGGCAATAATAACACCAATATTAATATGAATTCTAACAGCAACAACACCAACAACAACAGCAACAATCAAAATAATCATAATAATAGCAATAAATTTTGTTACCCAACAACAGCAGCAGCAGCTGCCATGGAGAACATGTTCCAAGGCAATCAATTGCTTAATTCGTATTTATATCAAAAGAACGATAATACAGCAGTTGCTGCCGCTGCTGCTGCTGCTGCTACTGCTGTTGCTGATGCGTCTGCTGGCTATATGACGGAGCAGGGTTACTGGCAGCAACAACAACAGCAACAGCATCATCAACAACATCAGCAACAGCAGCAGCAGCAGCAGCCACAACAACAACAACAACAACATCAACATCAACAACATCATCATCAACAACAGCAGCAACAGCAGCAGCAACAGCAACAGCAACATCAACAGCAACTCCAACACCAACATCAGCAACAGCAACAGCAACATAAACAACAACAACAACAACAACAACAATGGAATAATCACAATAATAATCCCAGTAGCAACAATCAGCGTAACATCAATAATAACAGCTCCATCAACAATAACAACAACATTAGCAGCAACAATAGCAATAACAATAACAACAACAACAACAGCAGCAGCAGTAACAACAACAACAATAGCTATGCGAATAATTATGCAGCAGCAGCAGCTGCCTCAATGTATATGCAACATTTCAATCCGTATATGCAACAAAAGGCAGCATTATTGGCAGAAAAGGCGGCACAAGCAGCAGCTGCTGCTGCTGCAGCACACGGCAGTAGCAGCAACAAACATAGTCGCTATGCCGGCGACTATGGTTAGATATAACTAGGGGGAACTAGATATAACTAGCTGATCTCTAAAGAGATCAACGTTCATATAATCAACTACAACCACAACAACAACAACCATTTGCATATTAACATTAAACATATAGAAATAATATTTATATAAACAAAAACAGCAACAACAACAACAACAACAACAACAACATACACACACCTAACTATACTATAAATCTCTATAGATGAGTGTACAGACTCGTACTATATATACATATATATAATTATATATATATATGGTATATACAGAGGCAAAACGCATAGAACATTTTATTGAAAAGGAATTGCTAAGGATTATTTAAACTTAATTTAAACATAAATTAAAATATAAAGAAAGAAAAGAAAAAAAAGAACAAAAATCAAAAAAAAAACAACAGCAACAACAACAAGGTAACCGAAAAGAAAAGCAACAATAATTAAAAAAAGAAAAAAAAAAACAAAAGTAAAGAAAAAAAATTAGTAAAAATTTGTTATTGGTAGTTTGTTAAAAAAAAAAATAATAAGAAAAAAAAAACAAAAAAGAAAAAAATCAAAAATGAAAATAATTAATATAAAAGAGCAAAATGCATAAGAGAAACGATAAAGGTAGAAGAGGCAGAGGCAATGAAAGTAAAATTTAAAAACTAAAAGAAAAAAAAACATGAACCGAAATTGATATAAAAAAAAACCTAATTATTGTATTATTGTTAACCCAAGCTGCGTTATATTATTATTAATATTATTATTATTATTATTATGACTATTATTATTATTATTATTATGATTATTATTCTAATTATTAACTCGTGTGTGTGTATATAGCGTTTTTATCTCTAGATGTATTACACTTAGTAAGTTCCTTGTCCTAAATTTACTTCTACCCAAATCTACCTCCCCATCCCAACTCCTACACCTGGTCAAAGTGTTCCCTTACCAACTCCAAATAATCAAAATCCAAAAATGTGACCGCAACGTCAAAAGGCAATTCTTTATATATATTATATATATATGGTTATAGATATATTTATATATTATTCATTCCGCAAAGGCAAAGCTAAAAGGTTTTTTGTTTTATTTTTTTTTTTTTTGTTTTACTCCTTTTTATTCTACAGCTCCTAATATTACTATTATTATTATTATGATTATTATTATCATTATGATTATTATTATTATCATTATTATTATTAATTTTATTATGCTTATTATTTATACGTGAAAGAAAACAAAATGAAAAACAATCGAAACTAAAACCGAATCCCTTAAAAAATGTGCAATCTTATATACATACATACATACCTTACATACATATACATATTTATGTTTTAGAGACAACACAACACACAACACACAACACACAACACAACACACAACACAGAAGAATCACACACAAGAAAACAAAATAAACAAAAACTTATAATGAGAAATGGAAAAAGTAAAAATGAAAAATAAAGAAAACCTTTTAGAGAATTTCGCTGATAAAAGCAACAGAATAGCAAAAAAAAAACAAAAAAAAAATATATTACATAAAATTGTTGTCTTTTTTTTATGGGTTTAAGGTAAACTAGAAGGATATAGAATTTTGTACCATTTACTTTGGATTTGGTACCAATTACTTTTTGTACCATATAAGCTTAGGTACAAGTCTTATAAAGTGCTTACCAAAAGCAATTGGCAATTATTTGTTTAGCTTTTCAGTTTTTGCTTTTAGCAACAGTAGCAACATACACTTCTCACAGCAGCAACTGTTGCTGGTATTGATGTCAATGCAAGCAACAGGTAATTGATTTAACTTGAATTCCTATTTGATTCTTATTATAATTCTAATACGATTCTTTATTCTATTTATTAGCAACGACAAAGAGGGATACAAAAACATCAGGCAATACACAACTACATTACCCAGGAGTAGAAAACACCCAGCTACAACAACATGGATATTAGATACGAGGAGCACCTGGAGCAGAAGCAATTGCAGGAACAGGAGCAGCAGCATCAAAATTATGATTAAAATAATGAAAAGGGATTGTAGCTGCTGCTGTAACATGTGCAGCAGGATTAATATCAACAACAGTAGATTGCAGCAGCTGTAACTGCAATGCCAGCTACAGTTGCAGTATCAATAACTGTAGACTAAAAGCCGCATTCTGCATTAGTTTGTTCAATAACTTACAGCCTTTAGATATGGACCAATTTTTAGCCATCAAGAATTTTATGCTTAGTAGCAATATCAGCAATATGATTCTAATAAAGCAACAGTTATGGTTGCAAGTATCATGTAACACCTGCAGCAGGAACAATATCATCAACAATAGCAATATGACTTTAATAACAGCAATATCAATGATTGCAACTAGTTTATAGCAGCAGCAGCAGCAGCAGCAGCAACAGCTGTCAATGCTATTGGCAATATTTCCAAGTTTTTATCTAAAACAAACAAACACATGTAATATATTTGATAAAAATGTTAAGAGAATGAACTTTAATAGACATATTTCGTTATAGTTCATAAAATGTACAAATTTTGGGTACATTTGTACCTATTCTAAGAGCTATAAGCTGTCTAACAAAATTTATTTATTTTGTATGTACTACATTCAAAAACCATTAAGAAAAGCCAGTTTATATATATATATATATTTATTGTACATATATATATATAGTAAGTACCATTTTTGTGTACATTTGTACCAATTGGCAAAGGATATTAACTGCTTAGTAATAAATTTTGTATAGTCTGTCGAAAAGCATATCCTTTATCTAAAAATTTGATCTAAAAAGTCTTGTATATATATATATTTATATTTTAAAAATATGTATATGCAGTTTGTACCAAAAGTTGGGTACATTTGTACTTAATATGTTCAAAACGCTTATCAATAACATTGGGGAAACTGAATAATTATTTTTGACTATTATGACGCACAACCTATTAAAGGTAGTTATCTAATTAAAAGCTTTAAGGGAATTAATTGATATTTTTATGGAACCAAAATGCATATGTACAATATATATAGTTACATTGTTATGTAAAAAGTATATATATATAGATATGTTTGTATGTTTATGTCATTGTTAATTGCATGTGCGTTAACTGTTAACTGCTTATAACAGGCTGCCCGTTGCAGAACATTTTACTATCAACCTCAATTAATTAACATCATTTGACTTATTGACAATAGCCAGACATGAGCTGTGACTTCGTTATTGCTGCTTGACTGTCCCTGGCTATGACTACTGATAAAAACAATACATATATATATACGAATATATATATATATATATATATATATAAATATATATAAATATATGTAATTAAAATGAACGCAATTGAAAGGCCAGTGCTAATTAAATTATATGCCAAACGTTTGTATTAGTTGCTCCCTCTGTGTATATATCTGTGTGTGTGTGTATGTGTGTGTGTTTGTGTGTGCATATATTGTTATATGTATATGCAGTATATGACATACTTATATAGCACCCACATATATGCATAGAGTCAAATGTCAAGTCATAAGGTCTTCGCTGTGGCATGTGGCGTATGCGTAATATGAAGTGTTAAATGATTGATTTACCATTTATTTAATGCTTTGCCATGCAACAAAAGCAACACCAACATCAGCAACGGCAATATCAATAGGAAATACATTTGTATAACAATTTAATAATAAAATAATAAGATCTTAATCAGAATGGATTTATCCAACGTTAAAGATATGACAAGAGATGTCTGTTTTATGTTGCAACTATTTTCATAGAATATCAACTAGAAGTTAAATGCTAACACATTATATTTACATATATATGTATGTATGTATTTACTATTGTATAAAAGGAATACCGAAAGTTTATCAGCTTTTAATAAGTTCGTCTCATAAATATTGTTAGCAATTTGAAGCATTTGCTGATTTACTTAAGACGTAAACCTTTTCGACCTTATTTTAGTTATAAATTTTGTGTTTGTCTTTTATGAAATATGTTGTGCACGTGTGCACACGAGTGAATAATATACATATACACATGTATATACATATAAATTAGTTGTATGTTTGTGTCCTTGTTGTATGTTTCTGTATTTGTTGCCCCCTTTTGTAGCATTTCCATGTTGCAAGGTATTTGGTTAAGTGGAGGCTTTGGAGTTTTTAAAAATTATATTATCCATATTTATTAAAGCATGCCGGATATTTCCTTTAGTCAGCATTGTTGGGTGTGTGTGTGTGTGTGTGTGTGTGTGAGTGTATGGGTGTATGTTTGAGTGTGTATACAAATATGATAGATGTTTTTACATATCTCTTGTGCTTGATATGTGAGCACACGGCTGTAGCTCGTGCACCAGTTGGGTCTTGTGCCCAGCAATTTGAGTGTTGCTTGTAATGTTGGACAAAATAATGTACCTACAGCTACAAGTACACACACAACCACACACACCACACACACACACACAACGACAAATATATATATTTATATATATAAAGATATTTGTATAAGTAAATTGAGTTTGATTTATTACCAATTTGTTTGGTTTTGTTTTAAAAGAAATTTGAGGTAACGCTTTGACGTGATAACAACAACAACAACTACAACAAAGAAACCAATTTCTTGGCGCCAATTGGCAATAAGGTTAACAAAAGTAAATGTATATATATATATGTGTGTGTAAGTGCATAATTTATGATAATAATATTCAATTTAAGATTTGTAGCTACTTACCAAAAGTTTTTCAAAAAACTGTATTTAATTTAAATATTTTTGTGAATGAGTTGACCAAGCAGATGAATTTATGCAACTCGTCAAGAAGTACGAGGTTCGGCTTCCACCATATATTTATGTTTAACAGTTTTATTACATAACATATAATAATTATATACTTTTTTAGATATACATATAAAGCTTTATACTATCTTTCATAAAATAATTAAAGTCATGTTTTCTTTTTCCCTTTTTTAACATCAGCATTAAATGATTTATATGAACTTTATAATTTTTTATTTATTTTATAATTTAATATATATTTGTGAGCTCTACAATTGTTAAATGATTGTTTTGTTATTAAGTTAAACCTATAGTATATATATACTATACACTGACTTATTTGCAGTTATGGTTCTTAACAGATCAACATAAGAATTCGTTTTTTGTAAGAGGTTTTATAAAAACTAACCACTGTGCATACTTTGTAGCTTCTTCTTCTCATAATGGTTGTTTTAAGTGATCCATGGCCTCAACATTGTATCTGTTGTTGCAGAAACCAATCTTGTTTTCGCTGGTATGTAGCTGCTGTAACTTTCTGTGATCAGTCTACTAACTTTATTCTGTTTTGATTTGTTCCTTTTATCTGATTAAATTTGAGGCTCAAACCTGTATTACAGATAGTCAAATGCATTCTGTAAATTGCATTATCGACTTGCAACTTTTTAGACCCTTTGCCTTTTTGTAAAAAAGAAGCAAAGCGGAGCTATTGGAAATGTGCAAAATCCAAAAGTATGTAACACATAGAAATAATCATCGGAGACCCCATAATGTATATACAATCTTAATCAGGACGACAAGACGAGTTGATCTAGCCCTGTCCGTCTGTATGAACGCCTGTTTCTCAGAGACTATAAGAGCTAGAGCAACGAAATTTGGAATCTAGATTTGCCATATTCGTAGGCTATATTAGTTTGTTTTAGATTTTCGAATTTCCTCCCCTGACCCCCGCAATTCAAAAAAATGTATTATAAGACACAATTTTCAACCGATCAAAATTCTTTTTTGCACACGTACTAATAAGACCATTCCTGATCTAATTTATAAATTTCGTTAAGATTGAACAACTAAAGACGGAAGTTACACAACATTAGGCACCGCGCTATAGATCGCGGGCGGCTAAAAGGCGCAATGGCTAAGTACAGTGCAGAACTGTGTGTGTGTATAGCTGTATATGTAGGCAAAGGGGCTCTCGTAGTCGGGTACACTCGACTACAGACTTCTTAATTGTTTTAAGTACATTTAGTACAGTATGAGCTTGATAGAGTTAACACAGTTAATTGAAAATTGTTTGTTTAACCTTTTCCTTAAAAATGTTGCACTAAGATTGAGATTTTGTATATTAGCTTGCGATTATAGTTTTGTTCCCTAGTAGCCTTTGAGGCGTATATACCTATTTAAGCCCTCTACCCAAATTACTTTGATCGAAAATATCATTAACTCCAGTTAAAAAATTATCGATTTGCCACACCTAAACTCTTATCACAAAAAACTTACACACACTTGACAAAAGACTGTAAAAAATTGGAT
>JBAMBS010001165.1:37500-78665 GCA_037044455.1 Zygothrica quintamaculata | reverse complement strand
ATATGCCAGATTTGCATGACAAAATAAGCTAAAAGATATGCCTTACTAAAATGTAGCCCTATTCATCTGCAGTCTGTACGTCCCACCTAAAATTAGTTTTAGAATGGTCAATATATAATCACTTTTATGCCTTAGATATTTAGGTAAATACTAATAAATTTATTATAATATGAATAAATTTACCTTTATAATAATATAAAATTGCTTTTCAACTTAAATTAATTAAATAAAATATTTAAATAAAATTATTAAAAAAATTTAAAATGAAGTGAACTCCGTACCCGCGAGTCGAACCCACCCAAAACACATCGCAGAGTTCGTTACGTAATGCACTGAGCCAATGGATAGCGAGACAACATGGTGAAGAAAGAATTAGCAACGAATGTAAAGTAACATGAAATTCAAGGACAACATGCATTAATAATCATTTATAATTCTCAATTAGTTTTAACAAAATTTTGAACATTTAACTGTTCCTTTCCAATCACAGTTAAGGTTGCTTTGATTTACCTTACGGTTTATCTAAGTTGTGATACGCTACTCAAATTATTGGAGATTACTTTGAAATTCTCCTTAAATAATTTTGATTTGTTGTTATCAAACCTTCATATATTTAGAAATCCGCGAAGTGCTTGCTTATGTTTGTCAGCATTATAATTAATTCTAATTAAAAAACATACCAAAAATTAAGTCTCTCCTGAACTCTTTGCACTTTGTTGACGTACGGATCACGCTTATTATGTGTGCTCGTGTTCTCACTGTCAATCAGTGTTGTACGAGAAAGTTTTAAAAGTTCCATTAATTTTTTATAATTTTTCTTTGAGTCTTCCCCCGTCCTTTAAAAAACAAAAAACTATTTTCTTAAAGTATTAATATGCCAAATCTAGCATATTATATGCTAAAACTGGCAACACAGTGTGGTGTGTATGTAAATCTTTACATATGTGTGCGTCTGTGTGTTTTGAACTGCGTAAGCGGTTTGAAGGGCAGTACAGTGCATAGCGTCGGTGGCGGCCTACGAAAATTAAATTAAAAAGCGCATTCGAAAAACGACTAAAGGAAAAACAAGGAAAATTGTAATATCTATTTTTTGGCCAGCACTTACAACATCCCGTTGAATGTGCTACTCAACGAAATTGAAGTATAAACTGAAAACAGGAAAAATCTGTGTGTTTTATATGATTTCGAATTGATGTTGAACATTTTCATTAATGAAAACTTGGTCGCTGATTTATACAGATATGAAATGAGCCAGGAACTATATTAAAATTTCCCATTGTCTCTTCTTCTATACATTCTATATATTTAGTATACATAGCTGCTCTATGTTTGCATGAAATAGTTAAATAATAGTTATTTTTAGCCCCTTTGCCTTTTAGTAAAAAAGAAGCAAAGCGGAGCTATTGGAAATGTGCAAAATCGAAAAGTATGTAACAATAATCATCGGAGACCCCATAAAGTATATATATTCTGAATCAGGACGACAAGACGAGTTCATCTAGCCCTGTCCGTCTGTCTGTCTGTCTGTCCGTCTGTCCGTCTGTATGAACGCCTGTTTCTCAGAGACTATAAGAGCTAGAGCAACCAAACTGTTTGTTTTTGATTTTGGAATTTCCTCCCCTGACCCCACAAATCGAAAAAAAACGAATATTAAGCACAATTTTCAACCGATCACAATTATTTTTGGTACACATCATAATTCGACCATTCTTGATCGATGTTGTGAATCTGGGTAAGATTGATCAAAAATCTCGGAAGTTATACATCGTCAAAAGTGGCGTTATGGGCCCCAGGGGTGGTATAGTAGTGCGCGCAAAATAAGAGCTAGAGCAACGAAATTTGGAATGTAGATTTGTTTTGTTTGTACGCTATACAAATTTGTTTTAAATTTTCGAATTTCAATTTTTAACCGATCAAATTTCTTTTTCGCATACATATTAAGTAGACCATTCTTCATCTACGTTGTGAATTTTGTTAAAATTGAACAATAAACACGGAAGTTATACAACATTAAGTACCGCGCTATGGAGCGTGGGGGGCTAAAAGGTGCGCGCAATGGCTAAGTACGTGCAGAAATGTGTGTTTGTATGAGTATGTATGTGTATTGGCTGTATAAATAGGCAAAGGGGCTCTCGTAGTCGGGTACACTCGACTACAGACTTCTTACTTGTTTATTATATACTACTTCCCAAAGCTATCTTTTCATCTAATAATAACTTAGCGAAGTTTTCAATTAAAGTGTTATGCGGTTATTAGTAATTAGCCATAATTGTTGCCACGTTTGAATCGCATAAATATGCCAGATTTGCATGACAAAATAAACTAAAAGATATGCCTTACTAAAATGTAGCCCTATTCATCTGCAGTCTGTACGTCCCACCTAAAATTAGTTTTAGAATGGTCAATATATAATCACTTTTATGCCTTAGATATTTAGGTAAATAACTAATAAATTTATTGTAATATAAATAAATTTACCTTTATAATAATATAAAATTGCTTTTCAACTTAAATTAACTAAATAAAATAAAATAAAATATTTAAATAAAATTATTAAAAAAAAATTTAAAATGAAGTGAACTCCGTACCCGCGAGTCGAACCCACCCAAAACACATCGCAGAGTTCGTTACGTAATGCACTGAGCCAATGGATAGCGAGACAACATAGTGAAGAAAGAATTAGCAACGAATGTAAAGTAACATGAAATTCAAGGACAACATGCATTAATAATCATTTGTAATTCTCAATTAGTTTTAACAAAATTTTGAACATTTAACTGTTTTTTTCCAATCACAGTTAAGGTTGCTTTGATTTACCTTACGGTTTATCTAAGTTGTGATACGCTACTCAAATTATTGGAGATTACTTTGAAATTCTCCTTAAATAATTTTGATTTGTTGTTATCAAACCTTCATATATTTAGAAATCCGCGAAATGCTTGCTTATGTTTGTCAGAATTATAATTAATTCTAATTAAAAAACATACCAAAAATTAAGTCTTTTCTGAACTCTTTGCACTTTGTTGACGTACGGATCACGCTTATTATGTGTGTTCGTGTTCTCACTGTCAATCAGTGTTGTACGAGAAAGTTTTAAAAGTTCCATTAATTTTTTATAATTTTTCTTTGAGTCTTCCCCCGTCCTTTAAAAAACAAAAAACTATTTTCTTAAAGTATTAATATGCCAAATCTAGCATATTATATGCTAAAACTGGCAACACAGTGTGGTGTGTATGTAAATCTTTACATATGTGTGCGTCTGTGTGTTTTGAACTGCGTAAGCGGTTTGAAGTGCAGTACAGTGCATAGCGTCGGTGGCGGCCTACGAAAATTAAATTAAAAAGCGCATTCGAAAAACGACTAAAGGAAAAACAAGGAAAATTGCAATATCTATTTTTTGGCCAGCACTTACAACATCCCGTTGAATGTGCTACTCAACGAAATTGAAGTATAAACTGAAAACAGGAAAAATCTGTGTGTTTTATATGATTTCGAATTGATGTTGAACATTTTCATTAATGAAAACTCGCTGATTTATACAGATATGAAATGAGCCAGGAAGTATATTAAAATTTCCCATTGTCTCTTCTTCTATACATTCTATATATTTAGTATACATAGCTGCTCTATGTTTGCATGAAATAGTTAAATAATAGTTATTTTTTATTAAATACTACTTCCCAAAGTTATCTTTTCATCTAATAATAACTTGGCGAAGTTTTCAATTAAAATGTTATGCAGCTATTTGTAATTAGCCATAAGGTATTATAGCTGACATTGGGCTAAAGTTAGAGAAGGGCTCATACTAAATTGGGCTTTATATAGTTAGTTATTAATATGTAATTAACGCATGGCAATTTGTTGGGCAGCGCCATAAAAATGAAGTTGTAGCTAAATGTTGTATACTAATTTGTTAGGTTGGAGTAGGGGAGCCCATCTGTTGGCCAGAAATGTGCAGCGAAGCTTGGCTAAAACGTAAAGTCAACATAGAAATTGTGTTGCAGGAGTTAAAATCTAACTGCAGTCTGGTCAAATTTGTTCTGCCCTGGATATAATGCATATTTAAATGCAACTGATTAATCATGAATAAAGTTGTTCTGTGTTCACAGTTCTTGTTGTTGCCAGTCACGTGACTGAAAACAATTTGCCTTCAAACACATTAACAGTTACGGTCGATGTTAAAATATATAAAAAAAAAAAAAAACTAAAAGGAGAAGCGTGCAAGCGTATTGTGCTGGACGGTTTGTCACCAACATTGAGAAAGAGCCAGTAACTTGGCTAACTAAAACTTTTCATGCATTGCCGTTGACAGTGCAATAAACATGCCAAAGCAACAAATGCAACAACAGCAACAACAACTTGAACATCAACTTATGAAAACAACAGCGTCAACTGACCCGCCCTTATCACAGCCCCTTGTATACGCCTTTAATTCATTGGGCATTGGCTTGGGTGGAAAAACTCTTTGAATTAGACACGAACCTATTAAAATATTTAGTTAGTTGTATCGGAGTGGACACATCAAAAGGACTGGAACTCCAAAGTGTAGTTGGCAGCTCCTTTTCTTAGAATTTCTATACCCTTTTTTAAACCATTTAATGGGTATAATTAAATGTAATTTACAGTACAAATATGTACTATATATGTATATATGTAGGTTAGCATCTATTTTTACTCCAACTTATAAATAATAGAATAATTAATGTTTTCGTACAAATCTTTTACCGAATTTCCTCTCATGTTTTGTGTAATTCTATCATTTGATTAATATTTCTCTTGTACTGCAAATCTATCATACTGTCATATATAATGTAATACATATTTCATTCCTTTGAGTTCAATTTTGCTTTTGTTATCAAGAAATGTTGGCTTGCAGTGGTAAATATTCATTACATGTGTGCAAATACACTCGTTGGCAAATTTTTAATTTTATTTTCATTTTTTTTCTTTTCTTATTTTTGCAAAAACTGAAAAATAGGGTGACTAATGGCTCTGCTCAAGGGGTGCTCTACTAGGGTTGACTGCACATGCAGTAGATACATACATACATATATAAGTATAGAATTTATATATATATGAATATGTATGGGGAGTTGTTGAGTGCATGACATTCATTGTGTTTAATGAACATCCATTACTCGTGCGTTATGTTATGCCATAAATAATCACAAAAAACGTGCAGCATGGTGAAAACCATAAAAAATTTGCCAATATTGCTAAAAATAGCCCGCAACAGATGGCAACAATTGGTTATGCCATGTGCTTTTCTTTGTCTATTTCCAGTTCTATTCTCCATATCAAATCGTTTGTGTGAAAATAGTGTTTAGTTCAACATTGCCTAACAATCCTCGATAGTATAGTGGTTAGTATCCCCGCCTGTCACGCGGGAGACCGGGGTTCAATTCCCCGTCGGGGAGGTTGTGATAATAATTTTTTTTAAATTTGTTTATTTAAATAATTTTATTTTTATTTAAAAATTACTTTTTTTTTGTTTAAATAAATTATTTTATTTTTATTTAAAAATTACTTTTTAAAATAACAATTTATATATAATAAACTTATATTTTTAATAGATTTTTTTATATTATAAATATATGTTAATGGTAGCTATTTTGTTAAAAAGGTTTCCTAGCTTATTGCTTGCTGTAGAACAAGAATGCATGAAACGTATTCCATTTTCCACATCAACAGCTCACTTTTCACAGATGTGTATCTGAATTGTAGAGCAACCCTTTTGACGCTGTTCACTAGTAGTTGCCACAAAGCAATAGTTGCGAGAAACAGAACCCCACGTACACCCTTTCTCGAACTGCTTTGTTCACGGTACCTGCCCTTGCATGAACCCATTAATACTCATTAGTATCCGCATTTTTTTCTTTTTTTTTTTGTTAAATATTGGGAGACACATAGATAGATGGGACATAGACACACTTCAGCGTGTGCCTTTATCAGCCATTTAGCCACTTTCTGTCTGCATAATTCCCGGGACGCAACAACCGCAACAATATGCGTGTTTATTATTGTTGCTGGTTGTTGTTTGTTTGTTGTTGCTTTTGAGTGCGGTTCGGTTTATTCCTTTTGTCTATACTCTTAATATTATTAAAAAATACACCCAACGGTACAACAATTTGGTTGCTTCGGTTAGTTTTTTTATTTTCTTTTTGGTGGTGGCTTGATATATTTTGACCGTTTTCAATACTCCACAATCTAACAGACGCATAAATTCTTTACGTCTAACCCCCTAGACAATTAGAACTAAACCAAAATAATGTTTGGGGCGTATGACTGGTGGGTGGTCTAGTGTTTTTGTTGTTGTTACTTTTTCTGAACTACATGCCATGTGCATACTGGTAAATAAAAGAAAAAAAAAGGATGAGAAATACTGCAAAAATCGTTTAATATCCATTGAAAGAATACAATTTAACAATAATACAATAACAAAGCCAAACATAAAAAAATAACAGCTACGAAATGCGCCTGACATGCTCTTGCCAGAAACGTTACTCAAAAGTGATAAATGATGTTGCTTGTTACTGCCATTGGCTTTTGAGTAGCAGGCATCACGTTTATTTGCGCTGTAAAATGGTTTAGCATTTTGCCAACTCGTCTGTCTTCTTTGCTTGTTGGTTGTGAGCTACTTTTTTTTGAGCGCTTTTATTTTTTATTTTTTGCTATGCACCAGCCCACCCCTTGCCAAGTTATCAAATGAATTGCAAGCCATGTTAGCTGTCATGTTAGCCAAGCGACGAGTTGACAACCGCAACGGCATTTGATTAGCAATGTGAAACTACAATAAAAAAATCGAAAGGAGAAAAACTGTCTAATACTTCTAATATGAATTGGATCTACGTAACAGATTAAAGTAACTGTAAGCGCCACGTATTATCTGCATAAGAATAAAAGAAAAACAATAACGATTATCAAAGTAAACTCATTAAGGCTTAGTTCTTTTATACCCACTTACCTGTAGAAAGGTTCTCAAGTTCAATTCCACGAGAAAAGCGCGTATTTTCAATGGCCTCTGGCTGTGTATGAGCATAAAGAAAAGCATTTTCTTTACAGGCAAACTGTATGTATACCATTTGCAGTTGTAAATGGCAAAGGCTACTTCATCCTGCTAAAGAAAGGATTAAAAAGGAGTTTAAAGTTTCAGCAATTGAGACAATAACTAGCAACAAGATATAGTTGAAGCTTAACCTACACATTCCAGTATCTGTGTGGCATGCCAGTGATAGAACCATAAGATGGAACCCACAACAAATAGAAATAGAAACATGACAGCATAATCCATATTGCTAGGTACCTTAAATATAATGCTAGAAGTTATATATAAAAGATATAGAGATACTTGAAACTCCATTCAACTTACACCTGATGATAGCGCTAGGAGTAGAAAACACATGAGTATGGAAAATATTATAAAATCAGCCATAACGGGTACACATATAAGTTCTTGGATTTCCAATACAAAATTTCGTATCTGTACTTGCTCTTCCATGAAACTTGCCATAAGTTGCAAGTGTCCTCGCTCAGTAGTTTGCAACCCCAAATCCAGTTGTAACTGTTGATGATGAACTACATATATAATATATATAGCTAAGTGAGTTAACTAGCAAAATGTACTTACATCCATTTCCTGTATACGTTTATTAAGTATCTGCAACTTGAGGGTAACATATTTCATCAGACTTATAACAAATGTGTGCCACAAGGGAATTGCGGTAATGCTCATGGCAAGCGCATACCAAGGACCCAAATAACCGATAACAAAATTATCGCATAGCTCACCGAATGGAAAGAGAGCTAGCAGTAAAATTGGTTCCACCTCACCATGTCGTATGGCAGCTCTATCGAAGGCACTTCGTGGCATAAAGATGCTGCGATAAATGCAGTCTGACAACACCAAAGCACCCGAAAACATCGATGAGAACCACAAGGATAATGTCACGTTACGTACATAGCGCTGTATAGCATTTAGTAGAGCCAATTCCTGATCATCAGCTTTCAGTAACAATTGTTTCAGATCCATATGTGCCTCACGCAGCATCAATACAACACCTGCAGGTGGCAGGTGGCAGGTGGCAGGTGGTATTAGAAGCAAGATTGAGATACATTTCATCAGCTACTTACGTTTCCTTTGCACATATGCCGTTAGTGTGGCAATGGAAAAGGCAATATATTCCATAGCAGCAGCCCAGCTTGTGGCACTTACAGTAAGCCCAAAATATGCACTAGCTATGGGTATGCGTATAACCATTAGTATACAACATAGCCAAATTAGAACCGTTAAGATGGTGCAACGTAGAAAAGCCAATACAGCATAACGTTGCTCTGTGGATGCCACATAGCCATACCAACGAAAGCAACTCAAATGTATGCTAAATATGGGATTCTTAAAGCCTTCCGGCGCCAGTAACAGTTCCTTCACCTCAAACATAACAATCACAAGTAGGAGCTTTGAAATCCTTTTCGTGCTTTTATACATATTTTTGGGTTATAGTAAACAGTTCCTTCAATTGTTTACAGTTGATTTCAAGGTTAACATTTTATAACAAATAAATTATTTTGTCTAAGGTGTTGAGAATTGCGTATTATTTAACTGTTATTTAATGCCTATTATTTTGTTTTGTTATGCCAACAATTTTCAGAATATTTTAACATGTGTTACAATTCTCGATTGATTGTGTCATAGTAGACAATTATCTTATTAAAATCTAGAAATAAACACGATGACAAAATATTTATTATATACTTATGGTTGGCATGTCTATAAAATTAAATAAATTTACCATTAAATAGTAGTAATATTCAGACTGTGCACAACTTAGAGTTACCCTGGAACTACTTTCAAATAAAGCAAATAGTATGTGAATATTCTTTTTCTCGTAACAAAAATATTAACTTAGCATATGAAGTGCTTTATTATCCTTTTCATTATTTATTGTTAGCTTATTAAGGTAAGTGCTTGTGCTCAGGCACAGTGGAAAATCCCTGCAGGACCTGCACTCACATGTCAGTCTCAAGACAAAAACCCGGCCCCCCCAAAGCAAAAAGTTCATAAAGTTTAATTTCACTAACAAAATTTTCAACTTGTACATCGTTGTTGGTTGTGCACACTACAACTAAAACCATTTGACATTACACTTTTGTTTAGTTACATGTCTGTATAAACTTTTTTATGTTGCTAAAAAAAAAAACTACCAAAAAAAGGTGCCAGAGTTAGCGTAACATGTAAATCTAATTTGAAGTTGGTAACAACAATTTAAAAGCAAAGCTATATAAGGGTTAAAAGCTATAATATAAAATGTGTATAAAATTGTATATATAGACGTATATATAACTGTTACAGCCTAGGGCACATATTTATGTTTACCTAAGCTTTGGTTATAAATTTTCCCAAACAAAATAAATTTCGAATTTGCATGCATTTTCATTTGACTCTATAGACTTTTGGTAATAGTGCATTGCCTTGGCTTAGAACAAACAGTTCAGGTGGCTAACTAGCATTGCTAACTGAAGAAAGCAGTCGTTTTCTCTATGTGAAAGTATCTGGCAAATATATACAGACTTATGGCAAACTTTGCCAAGTAATTTGTAGGGTATACAATTGTATTGTAACTAACACACGGATATTGGTATCCATGATGTTGGTCTGATTCGAGTGTCGTCTATATCACAATTTGCATTTAATATCCTTGTGTGAATAATTTACAAATGCAATAAACGTAAATGCGTTCTAGGCAACGCACTCAGACATGGTTTCAGATTGAACACTGTGGCAGCAACAGCAGCAGCAACAGCAACAATAGCAACAACTTTTGTGGTATGAAGTAGACCAAAACTGAATCTAGCATTGAAATGCTTTAGACGTTCACTGCCACGCTCGAATTGCTTTAGTGTTTGTGTGGGACAGGAAGGGGGGGGGGGGCTGTGTATCCACTTGTCCTTTTGGTACAATCCCTTTACTCAGGCGCCATCTCTCTTCTGCTGTTGCCGTTCTTTGTACGCGTATTTGTGTGTTGCATGTTTGCAACTGTCTGTTATGTTAGTATTTGTGTTTTCTGTATTTGTGTTTGCAAATGTGTAAATGCATTCGCATTTGCTCTCTGTCTATACCCCGCTCTTGCTCTCTCTCTATCTCTGTGTGTCTCTCTCTGTCTGTCTTATAGGAATTGTCTGTTGCTGCTATCTCGTGTTGGCGTGAAATTTGCTGTAAGCAATAAGCCTGTAAGGATATTGAAAGTCACTCGTTTCTGGTATTTACTTATGCATTTGTTTCATGTTTGGCAAAATGATGCCACACACACAAACATGCACGTATACATATACACACATACATAGTTATATGTAAGTCAGTTGTTGGTAAGTTGATGGCATCTAGAGAATGGTGTATGGCAGCGTGTGGCAAATGGGGTATATTGTCTTTGGCTACTTACAATCCCGTTGCACGTAGGCATTGAATGCGGCAATGCTATATATGCTATGTCATACACAGCTGTGGCTAAAACTGGGCTGAGGCATCTTTGTTGATCTTCTTATAGCTGCTGTTAATAAGGATGCGGTATATCCATAGCAAATGGGCATTCCTAACATGATGTGGCATAGCAAAAGCTGGACAGGAATGAGCATGATCAGTAAAGGATAAAGGTAGATGAATCTTTGAAAATTGCATATCAGAAATTGCACTGTACTGTGACTGGTTTTAGCTAAGGATTTACTTAACTTTAAGTCAATACTTTCAATTTAAATTATACCGTATTCAACTGTAACTTAAAGACTAATATTTATGCTATATTTTCCTGTTTTTCTTTTAAGGATATTGCGACAGTTGTTAACTTTCCCTATTGCATATGGTAAAGCACACAATTACCATATGATGCCTATATGGCTGCAGGGGAAATCGCGTTTATTTGCCTTTCAAACCTGTCGATTGGCTCTAAGGATATTGAAAGTCGCTCGCTTCTGGTATGTATTTACATATGTATTTGTTCATGTATAGCAGAAATTTGCTACATATATACACACATATATATATATATACAGATACTGTGTGTTGTCTGTGAATTGGCTTTGAGCTTTTCACGCAACATTTGGCACTTTAGAGTTAACAAGTAAACGGATATTAGTCGATTTTACTTATTATTATGGCATATTTATAGCAAGTCAAAATTGCATGGAATAGTGCAATATAACTGCTACAACTATTCCTTCTACTACTACTACCAAATAACTTTGCAACGATAAGTGTTAGCTATGGCATTGTATATAGCAGTTAGTTGTATAACTTGCAACAAGTAAAGCAAACGCAATGCAATTCAACGTGTGTGTGTGTGTGTGAGTGTAGTTTTCTGTGGCTTTTGACTTTTGTGTGGGATTTGTGGTTAAGTCTTTGCAAGACTTTTGTAATTCTCTTTTTAAATGTTAACTGTACATATCGTATTGGTAAACAATGGAATTCCAATAACACATTTTATACAGTTGAGTTTGTATAAAACGCATAAAATGTGCAAGGAATGTGCACAAAGCAACTTCTACAATCAAATAAATAAGATTAGTTACTTTTTATACAGTTGTTTTATAGTATTTTTCTACCATATATATAAGTAACTAAACTAAGAGCTATAGCTAAAATATAATACAATTTAAACGCTTAATTAAAATAACATTGAAGTAAAGTTTGCCAAGTTTTTTTTTGTGTTTTTTTTCTCCGTTTTTTTTTCCATAATAGTTTCAGTTGCTGTTTCTGTTTTAGGGCTCATTTACGAAAGTGTAGACAAACTCTCATGAAATATTGTTATATTTAACCTTAAATCAAGTGTTTGGAAAGTTCATAAACTTAAAGCGCAAGGGACTTGAGTTTTGTCTTGAGAGAGCATACAGTATAGGGGTTGGAGGGGGTCAGGAGGCGCCAACCAGCCACTAAATTGTTTACACGCAATTTCATCAAAACAATAAATCATGCAGTTGTAACGGCATAACAAAGGCGGCGACAACGTCTATGTTGACGTCGACGTCGTCGTCGACGTTAACGTTAACGTTGACTTTGGCATCGAAGTCAACGCCAAACGTTGTTGGAGTTTGTCGCTGGCAACGTGACGTCAAGTTGACATTTGGTGAAAATCAAATCAAAAGCATTTTTCCGCACAGCGGAAGTACAGCTCGTAGCAGTCGCAAGTCTTAGCTCAAGCCAAACTTGGCAAACACACATTTATAACTAGGAGGGTGGCAATACACTAAGTATGAGTATGTCTCAGTATATGTTTGTGTGTGTGTGTATGTGTGTGTATATACGTGTCGTTGGCAATAAACTTGACGGCCATAGTCATCAATCCTGCAAAAGTTTCCTTTGCTTTCTTCTTGTTTTTTTTTTTATATTTTCTTTTTTTCTGTGCCGTACCCACTCGTTCGTACACACACACACACAAACACATATTCACACACATTTTTTATTTAATTTATAAGTATAACATTTAATATTAATTATACGCCATGTAAGCCCATTGCGCAGCACACTGAAAAGCCAAGCGCTTAAATAAGTATTTGTCCATTGGTAGCTCTCTCTCTCTCTCTCTCTCTCTCTTTCGGTCCACCAGCCGCTTTTCATTTCATTCATAAACTATGCATGTTTATTTACACTGCAGCTGGCCACAATGACCAGACCCAGAGAGGCAGAACCAGAACGAGAGCCAGTGTTAAGAGTTGGAGTTGGAGTCAGCAGAGTATAGCATAGTAGCAACATACAGTTCAGGGATAGCGGCATCTACTGTAGTAACAATTGTGCAAAAACTGGGCAAAGGTGTAGGAAAAGGGCAATGGGAGTTACAAAGAAAAAAGAAATAAGTACAAAAAGAAATAAGTAAGAAAAAAACGGAGTAACAGCTTCAGTCAGCTCAGTTGCCAAGAGTGAATTTTCTTTTTTAAACCCTTTTCACTTGCCCTTTGGCATTACGCAAAAAGTAAAATAATAAAAGTAAAATTTCTCTACACAAACAGCAGATGCCCTACAGATCAAAGGCAAGCAACCAGTTTAAGCTGGGAATAATAAAGTCAAGATTTAAGTCCAGATTTACACAAAGATACTTATGCATATTATATTCTCTATAGTTATTCTTAGGTTTAGGTATTTATAGATCAAAAGAAACTAAATTATTAGAAACTATTTGCTTTAAAATAAATAAAATAAATATATAATAAATAGAATAAATAAATTAAATTAAATAAATAAAATAAATAAAATAAATAAAATAAATAAAATAAATAAAATAAATAAAATAAATAAAATAAATAAAATAAATAAAATAAATAAAATAAATAAAATAAATAAAATTTCAAAAATAAATAAAATAAATAAAATTTCAAAAATAAATAAAATAAATAAAATAAATAAAATTTCAAAAATAAATAAAATAAATAAAATAAATAAAATAAATAAAATAAATAAAATTTCAAAAATAAATAAAATAAATAAAATTTCAAAAATAAATAAAATAAATAAAATAAATAAAATAAATAAAATAAATAAAATTTCAAAAATAAATAAAATTTCAAAAATAAATAAAATAAATAAAATAAATAAAATAAATAAAATAAATAAAATTTCAAAAATAAATAAAATAAATAAAATTTCAAAAATAAATAAAATAAATAAAATTTCAAAAATAAATAAAATAAATAAAATTTCAAAAATAAATAAAATAAATAAAATTTCAAAAATAAATAAAATAAATAAAATCAATAAAATAAATAAAATAAGGTAAAAAAATAAACTTATTAAATAAATTAAATATATTTTATCTTTTCAAGATAATAGTTATTGTCCTTGTACCCGGTTTGTTAGGGTATTCAGACAAATGAAAGAAGCAGCATAAAACGACGCGCCCAAGTAAAATTCTATAATGTTTAAATTGTGGCTGGTTTCTACTGGTTTCCACCTCCACGCACTTAACCACACACAACAACACACACACACCCACACATAGACATATATATATATATGGCAAGAATGGAAGAAAAAAAATCAACACCGAGTTTTTATTTGCATTAAGAAATTATAATTATGGCAGTTGGTTTGCTAGCTGGCTGCCTGGTAACTTGGTTTTATCAGCTTTTTGGGGTTACTTTCGCCTCCTTTTATATTCTTGCCTCTGTACCCACAATTCTGACTCGTGATTCGTGACTGGTGACTGGTTACTGGTAACTGGTAAAGGATACAGAACGATGGTAGCGACTGCGTGGGGGGGCGCACACTTTTTAATTGAAAAGTGCAAAATAATGTTAAAGAAAAGTAAAAAGTAGTCGCGGCACAAAGTATTCGCCCAAGTATCCACCATTATATCTACATACAATTTCCCAAACCCAAACCCAAACCCATTTCCATTTTCATTTCCACTACCAACTCCAACTCCATCACCATTTCCACTTTCATTCCAGATCCCGAGAGGCATGCCACTGTTTGTACTATGTGCGAGAATTGTGTTCCAGGCAGATGAATGCAGTTTTTTGTTCAACTGCGCAAAGGGGTCAGCAGCTAGGGTAGCAAAATGCAGAACCCATAGTGTTAGCTGGGGATATACGACGCAAAAAAAAAAAAAACACAAAAAAATATAAACAACAAAACGAGGGATTGGATGAAGAGTATATACACACTATCCCCGTGTTGGGTCGCTGGCCTGCCATTTCCTTAGCTGCGAGCACTGTAAAGCAATAATTTCTGACTTCTATTAAGAATGAAACTGAGACTTGGGGAGTTACAGCTCACCGTCCGTAGCTAGCCCAAAGAAATAGCCCATAATAAGACATACACCAAAAGCAAAAAAAAAGGCGAAAAGTAAATTTCATATTAAAAAAACATAAGGATATTGCTTTCAGTAGTTGAGCATACAAATACTTTGTGCATGCAGAGAAAGAAGAAAGTGTTTTTCATATCTATATATAATTTTCCTAGCAGAATGATGAAAAATGGCATAAACCAAGGCCTGACATAAATCTAAAGTAAACTTTAATCAAATTAGTTCATAACCAAAGTTATAATTCTTCTGTTATATATTAGAGTTAGAAAGCTAAAGTTAGTCTGAGGCAATCAACATTCAACTGTTTTGTATTATCTTTGAGTATTAAGTTATAAAATTTATTGTTATACCACTTTTGGTTGTTGTGCAAATTGTTAACCAAATCTAATCTAATGATTGCATGTATTTGTTACATGTTGTATATAGATAATTGGATGAATGAATGCATTTCATAGCATTTATCGATAATTACGTCACTTATAACACTTGCAGCAACGATGGTTAGTCTATAGAAAAACGAAGAAGGAGAAGAAAAAAAAAATAGTATAAAAATATTCTCAACGATTGCACTTTAGTTAAAATGCATAACATTTGCGCTACTTATGCAAACTGCTCCGCATTCCAGTTGGCCAACAGGCGGCATCATCTCCAGGTAGTTGCTAGCTATATAGCTGGTGGCCCGGTTCGACCAGCTGCAGTTATTGGCCAAATGAAGCATGTAATTCCAAAGTGTAGAGCTGAACTGAACTGAACTGAGCTGCGATGAGATGAGATGAGATGAGAGTTGAATTGTGTGTTGTGTTGTGTGTTGAATGTATTGGATGTTGTGTGTTGGTTGTTGTGCTGTTGTTTTGTTGTATTGTTGTATTGGTGTGTTGTTGTTACTGAGCGGGGATCACAAGTCTTCGGTACAAGTAATTTCAAATTGATGGCGCGAAAATTACGACAAACGCTACGGGGTGAAAGTCAAGAAGCCAAGTTAAAAGCAGCGGAACCGTTAGAAAAGCGCAACTTGAGCCAAGTCAACTGTGAAATAAGCTCGAACTCTGATGCTGTTGCTGTTGCTGTTGCTGTTGCTGTTGCTGTTGCTGTTGCTGTTGCTGTTGCTGTTGCTATTGCTATTGCTGTTACTGTTGCTGTTGCTGATGATGGCTAAAATGTTGCTTAACGCATTTAATTTTTTAACCCGGGGAGCTAATTGTGCGCACAATTGATGATCGTCTTGTAAGGCAATGTGGGCGTGGCAGTCACTTAGCCAACAGCCAAATGACTGAGCGCTGATTGAGCATAACTAGAAGAACTAAAACATAAAATTGCAGCAGCAGCTTACATTATAACACCAATATATACACACATACATACACTCTCTCTGTCTGAGTGTGTATGGCGCCTGTTAGTTTAGTTTAGTTAGCAAATTGGCCTACAAACTTGTCACCATTTATCACACTCAGTGTCAGCATCAAGCTAGCAAAAATTTTTGCCTGCGCGCGTGTGTCTTGAACATCAAAAACTTTTTGAGTAAACGCTTGAGAAAAATGCGTGTCGAGAACACAAAATGACACTTAAAGGTACGAGGTATAGATAGAGTAAAGGGAGTTGGTAGGTAAGTGGTAGTACATGTAGGGACAACAGGGGAATATATATGTCTGTATATATAGCAGGCAGAAACATATGCTCTGGTACAGTCAGCTAGTCTCACTGAGTGCGTTTCCTCACACTCAATCAGGTATCATTTAGGCTGGCAAATCATCAATCTTCAATGACGTTCTGAGCTACTTTATCTTGAATGACATGCAGACATATATATAGACGGATACTAGATACTAGCACTTATAGATACTCTAATACGTAACGTATCAAGCATCAAGTCTGGTAGGCAAATGTATTTGGATTTGCCAATGGCTTTTGTTTGCCTAACAATAACAATTGATGTCAACAGCAGCAGCAGCAGCAGAAGCAGCCAAACAAAAAAACGAAAGAAATTCAACCAAACTAAAAGCCTAAAATGTAACGTAACGAAAACGCATTTTTATGTCACATACTTTTGGGCTGTTATAGAAAATGTAACCAACTTTTATGGTTGGGGATCGAACCAAGATGATATATGTACACAGCTATCGTTGGAGGGTGTGTAAATTGAGTGTATGCTAAAGACACAATAGACTCTAAGATAAACACTACCAAAAACACCAAAGATGGATATTGTTATATTGTTGTTTGAACTGTGTTTTTGCAAGAACATCTATCAAAGTGAAACTTGCTTTCTCATTTATAACTACGACATAAAATTTGTATGTGTCTCTATATTAATTCTATAGTTTTTGATAATCAACTTATATATATTACTCTATATACTATATATTTCATTGACTTATCTGTCAGAAATCTAGATTAGAAATGTGATTTACCCGCTTTATATACTGGTAGTAATAATTTTCTTAGTCATCATCTTCAGGGGTTACTTATATACTCTATTCAAGTATGTTAACAGCTGATACTGACAGGCACTTTATCGTTTAGAAACGTCTTAACCTCAATATACTGATTATAACCCTCTTTGGTATGATTTGAACCCCTTTTTTTCATTTTGGTAGTTGATTTCTATTTAGTTGAACTGCAACACGTATTTTCAGTGCAATGGTTTTGGTCTTTGGACAATTCGCATTGCTCATGCCTATCAAAAACGTGAAAGATTTCAAGAAAATATATATATATATATATATATATGTATGCTTTTACAGCTAGCACAGTAACTGAACCCTTTAACCCTTTGAGGCTACCCACAGGAAAAGCCATTGACACTGGAGCAACGCGCGCTTTGTGCGAAAATATGCAATTGAAATGTTAAATAAATAAAGGCGTAAATACTTGAAGGGCAAACCAACGACAACAAGCACAACATTCAAATGCTCTTCTGTGTTGGAGGTTATGGACAAGCACACAACACACATACAAGAACATACAAATGTACACAACATCATAAACCAAAAAAAAATTTATATGAAAGAAAAACTGTAAGCCGAAGATCGCAAATGAAATACCCTTTCTCAGGTTTGAGTATATAAAAACTACAGTAGAAACCAAAATTAATGGCTGAAAATTAAACAGAATAATAGAAAAGATTTTAAGTTAATAGAAAGAATATAAAAGTTTGTCATATAGCATATATGAAGCGTTATCTGTATAGAACTGATCTATCAACCAACTCATATTAAAATGCATATTAAAGAAGCTTTTTTGTCATAGATTTTGATTATGATCTATTAACCTGAGCACCCATTAAAGTATGTAAGCTTGTGCAAAAATATTATATATCTTTACCTATAGAAAAATATCTTCAAATGGTACACGATATCAGCGACTTAACCTTGATTAAGTATACGCCTATTATAAAGGTTGTGTGGCTGGAAGGGTCCTTAGAGAACGTCTAACAAAAGTCATAACATAACTATAATACTCTATACCAGGAATAATAAAAAAGAATATAGAAACGAATCGTTATGCATTCCATAACTTTGGAGTCGTCGTCGTCGTCGTCGTCGTTGTAGTCGCCGTCGCCGTCGTTGTTGTCGTCAGACGTTGACGTTGAAATGAATGAATGGAAATATGCAGGCAACGTGATTCTCAGGGACCCGTTTGCGATTGCGGCGCCATATTGTTTTGGGGTGGGGTAAGGGGAAAAACGGGATAGATTGCTGTTGGAGCTGCAGATGGAGTACCACTGGGAAACGTAACCGTTAGCAATAGCAGCGTAACGGTTACCGTTACCTCTTTTACTGGCAACACAGTGGGTTGACAAGTGCCCGGAGTTGGAGCCAAAGGTGGAGCAATATTCGCATTTGCTCGTTGGTATTTTCTGTCGAGTTCAGCGTAAATTCATTCATTTCCACTTGAATTTACAATTATGCGAAACTGTTGTTGAATGGGTTTTGACTTGGCAGCGGTTTGAGTTTGCTTTCGTGCATTGGGTATGAGTTTTTTTTTTTTTTTTGGGGGGGGGGGAGGGGGAATCAGGGTTTGGTCGTTTGTTGGTTTCATTTTATGCGTATTTTCTGCATTTGCCATTGGCAGCATCAAGCAGCAACAACAACAACTTCACTATTTAGCTTTTAATAAACTATGGAGTATGCTAAAAGGATGACTGCAGTACCATAACTCCATAATATACAACTTTCTAGCTAACCAGAATCAAGCTCTTACCAAGCTTAACGTTGCCAATTGTCAGTAACAGCAGCAACATGGAACTGGCTAAAAGTTTACTACATAGCGTTGCCAAGGTATGTAGCTCTGCGAATGGAATCTCCACGATGGGATTTGTTTTGTGAAAATGCTTCTGGAATGTAATTAACTTTATGAGGTGTACATGCAAAAGCTGTCAAGGGCGATTAAATACAAGGAATTGCATTTACGGTTAGAGCACCATGGGGACAAGTTATTTAAATCATAAGTCACAGCTGCTCCAAGAAAATAACATAATAAAAAACTATATATATATATATATATATATATATATGTATAGAAAATAGATTAAATATATATATGTACTCTTTATATATATAATTATTTAGCTTATGCTTAGAGTTTGGCATTTTCAAATAGTTTCCATAAGAAACTCATTTCAGCTCATAATTCCATTTGTTAGTCAAGTTTTAGTACTTCAACTATTTGCTTTATTTAGTTGGATTTCTATCAGAATATAATATATATATATTATATATATATTATAGGTAGTAAATTCAACCTTGTGCTCTTATTCTATTTTAGTAATAAAAACTTTTTGCACAGTTTGTATGAAAGTTGGAGAGGCTGGTAAAGTTTTTTGGGCATACCTAACTGCAGGGCACTTCAGTTAGTTGCCAGTACAATTCAATGTCATATCCTTGAGTGCTAAAAAACAGACCGGTAAGGATACAAACAAATAATATAACAAACCAAAAAAAAGAAAAAAAAAAAATAACGCCAAACTAAAGTTTTGTTATTGAAAAGTTCATCGATGAATGCGAAAAAGGCAAAACTGTCGCTACGGTAACTACATACCCATAAAAAACTCAAACTTGCCCAATATCTACTAACATACAGAGCTCGCAGTACTCTCAGTAGAGAGAAGCAAAAAGAGGAGAGTATGAGTAGGGGAGTACAGTGTTAGCAGTGAGCAATAGCCAGGAATCTCAGCTGACTGCAGCTTTGCTGCCTGTTTCCTTGCGGCTGCTTACAGCCCATTTCCTTTTTGCCATTTCAACATTTTCAATTTCTTTTGTATGTGCAATGCCACATTGTAAGCAGTTGTCCTGAGAGTCTGGGACCACGTTCTGGCTCTTGGACCCAACTCTACTAATTTCCTTGGTCAGGCTTTTGCATTGCCAGACACCGTTCAGCATCATATCCTGACAACCAGCCAACCTGTCTGCGTCGCTGCTCTGCGTCTCTGCTCTGCGTCTCTGCTTTGCGTCTCTGCTCTGCTTAGCCAGCATTTGTATGTGAGCAATGCGTTTGGGGCCGTTGTTTGCATTTTTATTTGTATTTCATTTTCAATTGACTGGCAGGTCGGTGTTGGAGGCCAGGACTATGACGTCGCCTGCCTATCTACCTGGGGGCTACCTGGGAAAAAGTTGAGTTCAGTTCAGTTTTCGCTTTGTATACTTCTGCCATTCATCAGAGTTATTTACTTTTTAACGAGTTGATTTCATTCAATTTGTTTGCCTAGGTTTCAGTGGCTATTACTGCCTCGTAGTAAAAAAAAAGAAAAAAAACGTGAAGAGAAATAAAGGATTGACTAGAAATGATCAGAATGATGATGATGATAATGATGATGCTCGCACTTGAAAATCTGCAGCCTAAACCTTGTCCAGTTAACCTTTACTTTAAGCTGCAACTTCTACGCTATGCAATACAATATTTAAGCAACTTGTAAACAACAAGCAACATTCAAGACAAAGGAACGAATTTTGTTATTTTTTTCTTCTTCACTTTTTCACTTCTTCGATTTTGTTTTTCTTTGTCCTTTTCTTGTTGTTACTGTTTTTGTTATTTTTGCTATGAGCAAGTCAAGTTTTGTATGCCTTTTGGCGTTTCGTTATATTTTTTTTTGGTTTTTTTCGGTTTCAATAAATATTTTCACAATGCACAAATTAAAAATTCTTCAATATAATATAATAGTATAACATGAAAATTGCGTTCAGGCCACAAGCAGCCAACCGGCGTTGTCTATTTATCAAAAACTTTGTATTGCCATTTTCCCCCAAACTCAGTTATATCTATATATATATATATATATATATATATATACAACCAATAAGAACAACAATAACATTGAAGTGTCCTGAACCTGCCAGTTAGATTGAAATTGTTGCCTGTGGCTATGATTTTATGAGCATACTGTTTGTTTGTCTTGAAGAAGCGTTCAAAATAATTAAATTGTTCGCATTTTACAGATATTTCTTGGAAATCATTTTTTAAGGCTACACAGCATGTTTGAGTTTAAATTTATATCCTTAAGGAACTACCTAAAATTTTGGGTAAATTAAACAAATTTGTTTTTTTTTTATTTTTTGATTTACGCAAAATTTTGCTAACAATTATTTTTATATATATTTTTTCATATTATAAAAGTTAGCTAAATATTTTTGTTTTTATTGCAACCGTTTACCAGGTAAACTTATCCAGACAAATCAATGTCTTATAGGCTGTATCACATGGACTATAACCTCTGATACTTATACAGTTATTCAATGATTTCGATACAGATGTTTTAACGAAAGCATCCGAAAAGGTTTCCAATATTTCATTAACTTGTAATATGCCCTGTTCATCAACAAATCCAAGTTTATGCAACAAACAATTTGTGGCACATTTCATATTTTCATTTGACATTGCCGCATCTGAGAAGGAGACTACATCAAGTTCATGTTCAGCGACTCCATAACGTGCTAGGCAGCTATGCAAGGCTATAGGTCCTTCATTGCTTTCCATCTAATAATTGATATATAGGAAATTTTAATTTTTCTACAAATATTATACTTTAACAGCAAAACTTACAGTAAGCACCTGTTGCATGCAACACAAGAGCAATGCAAATGCGAAAACGATTGCAAATGTTGTCTTCATTTTGCTAACTGAAAGTTAACTAAAAATATACCCAACCTTATATACTCCACAAATTTAGATCATTATTTGACTTAAGTCAAAGCGTTTTAGTCACATTTCATAAAAAAAAATTAACATTATAATAAGTTTTTATTATAGTTTATTTATTTATTAGTTCCATACGAGTTCAGAGAAAAGTTCTCTTACTCAAAATGTTAATGGGATATATGCTAATGGCAGCTATATCTATATATAGTTATTTATATTAAGGGTATTCTGACTTTAAATTTTGCATTTTTAAATATAATTTATTTTATAGTATATTATGACAATAATCTTTTGCATTTAGTTAATGTGGTTTCATTCGGTTATATTTAAAAATATTTAAAATTGTTCATTCAACTTTCTACATGCCAATTAAATCGCTTGCTTCCTTGGCAAAACAGTTCACAATCATAAAGGATGTGTCACAAGGATTGTCACCCTTTAAGTCGCCACATTTCTCTAAGGCATTTTTCACTATATCCTTCTCTTCTTTATCTTCAAAATGCTCCAAAATCTTTTCTATCAACAGTTGTCCATGATTACTCATAAAACCCAACTTAGCCAATACACATTGTGTGCCGCATTTGAAATTATCCGGTGTTGTTGCAGGGTCTAAATTTCCTTTCCGTAAATCTTCGATTTCCTGCAAACTGACGCCATTTTCAGACATGCAAGTCTCCAAGATCTCCACTAAGTGTGCATCGTCGCTAGCCTTTAAAAGAAAGTATTTGAATTATGGCGTTGTATCCTTTTGATTATTCCTACTTACCACCAGGACTCCAGTCAGACACCCCAACAGCAATGACAATGCGAATGTTACCTTCATTTTGCACTAGTTTCTAGTTAACTAATTCTTACTATCAACTAAATTTGCACCTTATATACCCAAAGTTAACTATAAAACTCTATTCATCATGTTTTAATTCAATGTTTATTCGCAGTTACGTTAACTGCACGCAATATGTTTATACTATATAATATATATACAGCATTCATTGCCAATGCCGTTACCAATGTCAATCAGTCAAAATCAGTTAATATAGGGTGACAAAAAATAGACAAATTGTTATTTAAAACGGAACACTATCTATTAAATAAGGAAGGGTGTAATAATATTTAAAAAATTAAAATATAAAAAACAAATTAAAAAAATATAAAAATATATGATAAAAATATATAAATAAAAATATAAATTAGTTAATAATAAATAAATAAATAGTAACAAATAAACAAATTTTATAATACATTAAAAATAATATATAAATAAATAATACATAAATAATAAATAATAAAAATTAATAAATAAATATAAAATAATATATAAATAATTAAAATATAAATAACTAAATAATAAATAAATTTAAAGAAATTATAGATAAATAATAAATAAAATGTAAATAAATATAATATATACTTTTAACTGTTTTTTAATAAGATAATTATAAATAAATATTAATAAATTAAGATATATGACTTTATTATATGATTTATTTAATAATATTTTTTCCTATATTTTATATTATTTTCATCTTTAGTTTTTTTTATAAATATTATTTTTCTCTATATTCATTTGCTGTTCGTTTTATCGACTGCTTAATGTATTTTAATGTAATGTAATTTACGTTTCAGTAATTAATTGTTAGTCATAACTCTAATGAATGAGTAATACGCCTATTACAAATATACAATTTAAAGTTTTTTTCTGTTTTATTTTAATTTATTTTTTTTATTATCAGCCAACTAAATTTGTTAGCATCAAATGACCCGGTGCACTCTATTGAATTATATACATTAACAGTTATCGGTAAGAATCTTTTTAATATATATTTTATTCATTATGAAAAATAATTAATAAAGTTTTATTGTTATTGTTATCTCTATATATTATATTATTATATGTTTGCCTTTTACTGCATTATTATTTTATAATTTATATAATGTTAATTGCATTTATATGACATAATGTTAATTTGTTTTGTTTTTATGATAATTCTTAATGATTATTATTATTATTATTAGTATTATTATTGTTAATATTATCATATGCTATTTTAGTTGGCACTTCGTGTGTAATTTTCATTGAGTTGAATGTGTTTTGAAAGCGTTAATTGAAATCCTTTTAGAGTAATTAGAAAATCCTTTTTTAACGCACTAGCCACAAGAGGTGAAAACTTTTCCAGCTTCGTTCCTGTTTTTGTGGTCTAGTTAGAAAAACCAACTAATTTAGTAAATTACTATTTAGCTGTGAACCTTTTCTATATATACAAACATACCTATATATACATATGGAGTAGATGAGAGTAAAAGAGAAAGGCAGAGAGCAAGCATATAGCCGCAGCTTTGGCCAAATACAAAGGTCATTTTCGGGCTTTGAAGTTGCGCTTTGAAATGCGCCAAAGGACATTTAACAAATGGCATGCTTTGTGCTTGTCTTTATGTAGGTATGTGTGTATGTGTGGGTGTATATGTATACTTGTGTATGCGTAGTGGGTGTAAATACACAAAAATACGCACACATTCACACACAAACACATTGCACATTGCTATCGGAACATCAAAGCAATGCGAGCTTTCCAGTTGACTTCATCAGTAGATTGTGTGAAGTATGCCAAAAATGTGTTGTAAACTGTCCAACAAATATATACTTATAAATATATATATATATATATATATATATTATTTTTCGTTTCCATTGCTCTGTCTTTCGATTATATAACAACTCTTATAGCTAGTTGGCCTTTAAGGTTACTTCGAAAATCGAAGTTTGAAGTAAAATTGAATTGTTAACAAGCTCTTAAGTTCGCGGCACGTGCTACAACATGTAGCAGCGACTATAGACGGATTGTTAAGCTGAATGAAAATCTAGTGAAGAGTAAAACAATATTGGCCATGCTTTTAAAATACATTTTATATGCACTTCAATTTAATTGACGCGTGTCTGTCTCTCGCCCTTGCCCTCTCGTACTGTCTGTCTCTCTCTCTCTTACTCACTCTAGTTGAAATTTGAGCTAAAAATTCTTTTGGAAATCTTCAATGAATCCTCTCATTGTATTCAGAGAGTAATCCATTCAATTAGTTTAACACCCTCAAGGTATCAAAAATTTTAAGTGTGAGACATAACAATTGGATCTCATATTACAAGGGGCTCCATACACTTCAACCAGAAACAGTAGCAAGTCAATGAAACTAGAGAACATACTTTTAATGGGGGTTGCCCAGTTTATAAAATATATACGTATATATATATTCCATAAAAGGGCAAAACTGTGCTTCATATATGCAAAATTTAAATCCAAAAGATTTTAATTAACAATTTTAAGTTGAAGCATGTGAAAATATGATATTTATAGGGTACTTAACAAGCATAAATTGTGCTTTAATTGCATTTAACCAAGTCAGGATGACTTTCGAATACGATATACCAAATATGAGCTGTGTAAATAAAATGATGAATATCATGGGGCAAGTAATTATAGATGTGGTAAGGAATATATATGTATAAATTAATGTTTATAGTTAATTATAATTAATTTGAATTAAATGTTGGGTTTTGCTTTGGTTTTTATAAGGACTACAAAAATATAAATATAAAATATTAATTTATTTAAAAAAAAATTAGACTTATTTTTCCATTAGATAAAATTAAATTAATATTTTTCTGACAGAACATATATATCATAGCATATAAAAAAAATTTATATAAAATTTTTTTCTTACAAAATTTTATTTATATTTTACTTAACTTCTCCACAGTAAGTGCTACTATTTTTATGAACACTTCTGTTGTTGATTGTTTACTGCTTCAAGTTGTGCTTTAAGTTTTCACAATTTTTTTTATTTCCTTAAATACATATTTAATATATAAAATATATACATTTTATTTAATATTATAGAACCTTTGACTTATTTATATATCACCCCTATAAAGTAATTTTATTTTTCAACATCTTTTGTGGAAAATTTTTATAAAAATAAAACATTGCTTAGAAATTAAGTTTAATTCAGAAAAGCTGTTGCTGTTGCTGGTCAAAAGAAAATTTGCACAATTTACAATGCTTACCTAGAAAAGCAACCACAAATGCCCATACACCTTATACCTACCCTCCCTGCAGCTCCCTCTAAGCACCTACAGTGGCAGGGACCGGACTGTAGCTGAGTCAAAAGCTTGACACATATTACGAGCGGTAAAGAAACCAAGGAAGAAAGTAAAGAAAAAGGAACATAAATACAAAATGCAGCCAGGCATAAGAAGCTACCACAGACCATTGACAACTATGTGTATTCCATTGCCCCCGACACGTGTACAGGCTCCGTATTGCCCTCGAGGTCCTTTAAAATAGCAAACTAGACCGGGCAATGGACACTACACACTGGCTACGTACTTGTAATATGTCCTAAGGCTTACCATGTGTTGTTGTGTCCACATGTTGTTGTTGTTGATGTTGGTGTTTTTATTATTGCTGCAGGTTTAAGCTATTGTCTGACTAAGGCTTTACAACTCATAAACAGCAACAGCAGCAGCAGCCCCGTAGACGTATAGTAATAACAGTTTAAGCTTCAGGCACTGCCCGAAAATTGTCCACATTTTGTTGTTTAATTTTTTTTTTCTACACCCTCAATATATTTTTTATATACACTAAACTTAGGGTATTACAGTTTTGTGCTGCCGTTTGTCAAATTTTTTTTCAAAAGCTAAAATCAAAATTTAGATTAAAATTCAAAGCAACATTTATTCCTTTCAAAAAAGAGCATTACTATTCGGCATTTCCCAACTATTTTTTAGAGTATCCACATATCTCTGTATTTTCTTTTAGTCTAAGTTCTTTTCTTATGTTTATGTTGTTGTTGTGTTTTTTATAACAAGCATTTTTACATGTGCTAAAAAAACAAGTAAAAACCCCAATCCCAGCCACGACTTCAATCTGCGCCAAGGGGAATTCCCGTGCCCCTACCCTGCCGCTACATTTTTTGGACTAGCTGCTGCATGTGCGTTTATGACTTCATAATGAAAGCTAGACACTAGTAGGAAGCCAGGACGATGACTTTGGGGAGGCATAAGTCGCATTACCAGACAGCCCAGAGTCCTAACCCCAAGCCGGCAAGCAGCTGCACTGCACATTGTTTTGTATGGAGACAGGCAAAAACTGCCCCTTGCTGCTGTTGCTGCTATTGTTGTTGCTGTTGCGGCTGCTGTTGCTGTTGTTATTGTTGGATTTGCGTAGGCGTTGCGTTAACATGCGACTAAGTCCTTTTTATATCCTGCAGCATTCGCCTTGGTTTTAGCTTTGGCTACATACATATCTTAAGTCTTAGACTATCATCAATTGCTGTCCCCATGGTGTAGTTAGGTTGCCGTCTCATCACTACCCCTCCCTTTCCACCCACAGCATCAGTTTCAGTTCCAGTTCCAACTCAAGCTGAAGCTCCATCCATCCATTCCATTATATTCTTATATAGGCCAGCTACAGAATTTAATGCCGACCTTTGGGAGCTATTGTGGCCGTGGCAGCCGCATTTTGGCCGCGGCCCGAGGTCCATTCAAGTTTTATGCTCATATGTGTATGTTTTGGTTTGTATGCATGGTGTATGGGGGGGAGAGGTTGGCGGAAACTTAGCTGCTATTTTATAAACAATTTTAAATTGCTGTCCAAAATGGTTTTGGCCCTTTGAAGGCAAATTGTTTTATATATGTTTTGGGTCTTCTTTTTTCTTTCTCCCTGCAGTTTATTGACTTTGATGGGGCTGCCTCGGGCCTTAAGTCACATTACTTTGCATAATCCAAGCGTAACTGAAACTATGTGGCTCCATAATGCGCCACATTAAGTTGCAGCAACCCAAAAAATAAAAAAAAAAACTTGTATATATATTGTATAAATCACGGTAAAAATAAATATATACAAAAAAATAAAAGAAAACCCAAGATAATGCGCAAAATATTAGAAATAAGCGCAAAATAATAAACCAACTTCAAGTAACAGAAACTCTTCGAAATAAATAAAAACGAAAACCAAAACAAAAACAAAAAGAAAACAAAGAAAAAAGGGAAACAAACAGTTGAATCGCTAGTCGCTAGTCGCTGTAGCTGTAGCTGCGACATGTGGCACACATGTTGCAACCGCAGTCAGATACTTATCCGCCCAGCCACATATACACCTGTCCAATGATTCAACTCCAGCGATGCCCCATACACAATTTACCTTGGAATAGCACCTAGAGAGCAAGGTATCTCTGCAAAGACCGCATGATTTCATCTTTCGCTTTACTGCAGACAACTTAAGCAAAAAAAATCCCAGCTAGTTACAGCACCGAACTGTAATACACTATAAAAACTTACAGATTGAATGGAAATTATGTTCAAAAAATAAACTTAAGCCTAGAACTTTTAACTGTGGAAATCGTTAAAGCATTTATATCAAATATACATTCATTTAGTTAGTGTATCTAATAGTCAGTATGTTTTGTTTATTTTTTTATGAATCGCAAATTTTTCATTAAATTTCGCCTAAGCAGAATGTTTGCTGTGTATGTATGAAAAATGATTTATGGAACAGACTTCATAAAGTTCATAAATGTCGCGGCAAGCAGGCGGCAGGCAAACCAAAAAAAAGAGATGTGTGAGTGTGTGTGTATATCTGAGTGTGTGTGTGTTTGTAAGAACTGCGACAGACAAAGCTACAACGAGAACAGTCACCACATTCGTGCAGTTGACACTTTCACCTAGTTGAAAGTAGCCAAGAAAGGGAGAGACACAAAAACAGGGGGAAAAGTGGCAACAACAAATTGGGAATGGGCACATTTTTGCGCATTTAATTAACTAAAATGCTATAAATATGATTTTTAAATTAATTTACTTTACTTGCGTGCATTATTAATATACATACAAAATGAACGTTTTGCTTGGAGTGAGTGCCTAATGAGTGGACGGGTTAAAAGAGGACGCGAGAGGCACCAGATGGCTGCTAGAGATTGATGGAGATAGTTGTGAAAGTTTTAAGGGAAAACTATAATAGAAATATATATATATAAAAAAAAAATAGAGATGAAAAATAAAGAAAAGAGAGATATGAAATAAAATATAGAAATTAAATTTAAATGGGGCTTACTATTAGATACAGAAGCTTACCATTTATTTAAGGAGCAACATTTCATTTAGAAAAATTTTGTTAGGAAAAATGTAATTTTCTCATATAGAAAACAGCTTAACTTTTTTAGGTAAATACAGACAAATTCTTAGGAAAATGAAAATTTTTAAAGCTGTTCAGATTTTTTTTTTGACAAAAGCTTTTTCCACATACTTAAGCTTGAGATTTATTACACGAAACATAATTATTTCTTAAGAAGTTTAGAATTATTTTTCTATTAAAATAAAAGCATTTTTCGACAATTTTCTTTTCAAAGTAAGCTATTATTTATTTCTTATGAATATAGTTATTAACACGGCTCGACTTCAATTACAAATGTTGGGTGTATTTGTCATATTTCTTTGAGAGGAAAGTGAAAATTAACGGAGTTAACTAATATTTTTTTTTTTTTTTATGTTAAAAAAATTCTAAGTAGGCAAGTCATATAGCTATTTCAAATGCTACCAAGCATTCTCATCAGTGACCTTTTACTTGAAAACATTTTTATAACAAACTTTTTCGTACCTGTTGTCTGCTGGGCTCGATCCTTGGTCTTCCTGCTGACTAGGCGGTTGCCTAGCCACTCAGCTGTACAAGCTCAAAGACCAGTGATCACCAAGTGATTAACATGAACAAATCTGTCTGTGTAATGAATCAAGTCTTGTACTTTTTACAGAATTTTTTTGTAATTTCACATATTATTCTTAATTCCGTTTTTTCACTACATATCCTCTCTCACAATTTCACAACTACAGTTGTATTGTTGGGTTTTTTTTTTATTTTTTTTATTGTCTATATATTTCATTGGCTGCCAACGGCTGCCCACATTGGAAATATATATATCCACTTCGGGAATATGAGAAATACACCCAACATTTGTAATTGAAGTCGAGCCGTGTTAATAACTATATTGTTGACAAACCTACAACTTTAGCAAAAACTTATGATTTATTTCTTATATTACTGTATTTATTTATTTTATTGTATATTTATAAAATTTATTATATTCATTAAATTTTAATATTTATTTAATTTATTATATTTATTAAATTTTAATATTTATTATATTTATTATATTTAATATATTTATTATATTTATTATATTTACTATATTTATTATATTTTTAATATTTATTATATTTATTATATTTATTATATTTATTATATTTATTATATTTATTATATTTATTATATTTATTATATTTATTATATTTATTATATTTATTATATTTATTATATTTATTATATTTATTATATATATTATATTTATTATATTTATTAAATTTATTATATTTTTTATATTTATTATATTTATTATATTTATTATATTTATTATATTTATTATTTTTATTATATTTATTATATTTATTATATTTATTATATTTATTGTATTTATTATATTTAATATATTTTTTATATTTATTATATTTACTATATTTATTATATTTTTAATATTTATTTTATTTTGTTTATTATATATTAGAAATTTGTTATTAATATTTTTAAATCCTTATTGGAAATCACCCACGTCTGACTTCTTATGACTCAATATTACTATACAAGAAATGAATAAGAAAGAAAAAGATTCAAAACTAATTTCTTGTTGTCCTGACACTTTGGCACTTTGCACTTGGCTGCTTGGCAGTAGCAGCAGCAGCCGGCAAAATCAGCAGCTATTGTTGGTGGTGTTGCTGCTGCTGCCGCGGTTGGTGTCGTTGCTGTATTTGAGCTTGGGGCATTTTTGGAGGGTATTAAATTGTCTGGTCGCATATCTCGACGTAGTCAAATTTCCGCAGCCAAACTGCAAATACGCTCAGAGCTCAGGCAAAATCTCCAATTTCAATCAAAAAAAAAAAAAAAAAATAGAAAAAGAAAAATAGAATAGGAAAAAAAAAACCATACGCGTTGTGCGCTTTACGTACTTGTCAACGTCCTGCTGCTGATCCTGCTTCTAGTTCAATATGTTGTAGATTGACATGCAAAGGGGGCAGCTGCATGGATGCGACCTCAAAGCTGCAGCAAAATGAAAGTCAATTTTAAGGTTGATACATTGTCGAAGCCCGTTGCCATGTAACTGGCAGCTCTGCTGACATATGGTACCAGGTGATAAGCCACTCAGCCACACAAGCCGATGAAGTGCCTGCTGCAGGGCTGCAATTGCTCAGATTTCAACAACAGCTTCATTTTCTGGCTGTTTTTTTTCCAACACATTGGGTGTTGCAATATGTTTATAATTCAGCTGCAAATACCATCGCAAAACAAGATAACATCAGCTCTATATATATATATATATATATGTATTTGATCTCTTACCAAATCATATACATAAAAGCTGTTAGCATTAATCACAGGCTTCATTAAGTTCAAATATTGCCCTTCAATAACTGTCAGCTTTGAAAATGACTTTCATTACTTTCTCATCCTTGACAGAATATCTTATAAATCCTTATTTGTCACAATTGATCACACTAGTCCTGGCCAAATTTGAATTGACTGATTGGCAGCCTCTCTAATAATGATGGCTTATAAAAATTTTGACAGAACTCTCAATTTGTTCCTTAATGATTAAAACCTAATTATGCTGCAAAAAGACAGAATTTTAAATGTGTTTTGAATATTTATGAAATCGTTAAAAAAAACAACAACAAAATAAAAAAAACGCGTCTAAAAAAGAAGAGCAAAAAAAAGTGTGAAAAGTTTTCAAACAAAAAAAAAGGCTGCAGACTAATATATATATATAAAGGAGGAGGAGGAGGAGTGGCAAATATTGTCAACAAAATTTTGTTGTTTGGCTAAAAAATAAAAATGAAGAAAGAAAGGCGAAATGAAGTAAAGAAAGTAAAAATAAAGCGAAAAGGCACCAAAAATATCACGTAATATAAAAACCACTTTGATGAATACGCCATGTGCATATAAAGCAGCTTTCAGTGTTGAGGCGGCTGCTTGGCAGATGCTCTTGGCTAAGAGGCGGGGCTGAAGTAGCAGCAACAACAGCAGCAGCAGAAGCAGCAGTTCACCCAAGTGTCGCTAAGAGGCGTGTGGGCGTGCCACGCAGGCGAGACGCGGTGTCGCCTTTGTATGATGATGCTGCTGCTGCTGCTGCTGCTGTTGCAGACAAGGACAACGACGTCAACGTAATGAATAGCAAGGTGGCACACTTGAAACTGTTTGGTATCTGTGTCTGGTGTAATGGTATTGAGATACTAAGGGGGATACTTGTTGTACTTGTTGCCGTGGCAATTGCTGCAAGGCGTTGGCAACGCAGCTTACGCGGCGTATGCGTAACACCATTGATTGGCTCAGATTGAGTTTGAGCTGGCTGGGAAAGAGCTGAAGATATCTGAAACGCAGCACAAATGTGGTTAAAGTTGGGCATGCGTCAAATATGCTCATAATTGCACAACCTTTCAAAAAGGGATAAGCCAAGGATGTTGCCTTTAAACAAGTATGCTTCAAGGCAGCACAAGACAGAAGGCGGGGGAGGATGGGCGATTGATAAGTTAAGCTATGAAATGTGTTGAAAGTTTCACAAAATTTTACAACGAGGGGAGCAACACTCAAGGAATTCTTATTGAGACAATTTTGTGGCGTGAATATTTTTTCATATTGTGTGTGTGTGTGTGGGTGTGTTTTTTATAAAAGCAAATTATTGAAATTATATAAATATATTTACTAAAAAATAAAAACAAATCTCAGTATATAATATGCTTTATACGCGCTTTAACAGCTGCTTGTAATTTGTTCCATCATTAATTACATTTTAATTTTAATTTTAAAGTGCTTAACCTAGCACATAAAATATATTATAATTAGCCTGATGATTTCCCATAACAACCCTATTTTCTACTTAGATTCTACACACACGCACACACACACATTTACACACATCGTTTATATATTTATAAGAAAAACGCAGCCTCATCAAAAATTCTTAGGCAATCAACTTTGAAAATCTGCGCAACTACGAGAAGCAACAACAAAGAAGAGCTACAAGTATATGAGACATATATATATATATTTATATATGTATATGTATAAGTATAAGTACTACTCTTACTACTACTTTTCACTCTACTTAAAAATTCCACCTGCACATAAATTGGCTGATGTTTGCACCCCGAAAAGTATGCAATTGGGAGTCGTTGTCGTTGCCGTTGCCTTTGGTATTGCTGTGGCCCCTGCTACAATTTAGAAAATATGGCAAACAATTATGCGCTTGAGTTTTATTACAAATGCCCGGCAGTTATATAAAACCATATATAGAAACAAAGGTTTGGGGTATTACGTTGGGGACAACGAACGTTGCAGGCGATAATAACCAGGTTTCATATGCCACTTGTACTATATACTGAGTTTGTGCAACTTCTCAAACCAACTCAAACCCTCAACGATTGCGGGTTGACACTACAAACTGGCAGCGTTATGTGACAGGCAAACGGAAGCACAGGAAATTTGTACCCTTTTTTTTCTTTTCCTCAATCTACTTGTGCCTTTTGTTACTTGCCGGCATTATCTTAAAATAAGTAAGCTATACTCATACCCTAAACATTGGCATATGCATGCCATATATATATATATACGGCGGGTCTGTCGCCTCGTTTCATATTACGTCTTGAACGTTTTGGACATATTCGACTACCAACCCCAACGATATTGTCTCACTGTCTTTGTAAGGTATAGTGGGGTGTGGGGGAGCCAACCAGCCTCAAATCATGAAACAGGGGCCAAAGAATATATATATAATTTTTTTTTTTTGGTATGAGTATGGCCAAAGGGGAGGTATGCGCATATTTCAGTATGATACGACAGCTTGACAACATTAAATTTGCATTGCTCTTGCTGGAGTTTGTTTATGGAAAAAGTACGTCAGACATCCAAGCCAAACCAAGCCATACCAAGCCAAGTCAAGTCAGAACAGGCCAGGCCACGCCAGGACAGGCATAAAGTCAAGCAGTCAACCAGCCTGGCACAACATATGGACTGGCAACCAATACTCTAACGTATATTCCAATGCAATTTGATGTATCCTTCATGCTACTCATACCAGCTCCATGGGGGCTGCTTACAATTAAAGTGATTGAAAAATATTTTCCAAGCCATTTTCTGCGCAAAAGAAAAGGCAAATGTATTTCCCTTTTTTTATTCCAACTATACTATCAATATAAACTCTTTTGACGGGTATATTCTTCCCTGAGGAATCATTTTATTGAATAATTTAAAACATTATTATTTTATATATTTTATTTTTATACATTTTTTCTGTTTATATTTTTTTATTTATATTAAAAATATCTATTATGCTTTTAAAATTATGAAAATATTTTTATTAGGGTTATTATTATACATATTATTATATTTTCTAGTTCCATTTAATACATAATATTTATTTATTTACATCTTTAAATTCATTTTTAATTTATTAATAATAATTAAACTCGTACATAAATATTTTCATATTATTTTTACACTAATATTTATATATTTCTTTAATTTTTTTCCGATAATTTTTCAATATTTTCTATTATTATTTTAACATAAATAAACTTATATTTTATTAATATATTTTTTGCTTTGAACTTTATGTATTTGATATTATTAAAATTTTATTTTCAATATTTTTTTAATATATTTATTTGATTTATTTATTAATTTTTTATTTATTAAATATTAAATTGGGTTTTTTTTAATTTATTTTTTTATTTTTTTTTTTTTGTATTATAATTTTCATATATTTAATTTCATTTTTCTAATTTACTAAAATTGTTATAAATATTTTATTTTATATATTTTATTTATTCAACTTTTTTAGTTTTCTTTTAAATTGTTTTAAAATTTTGATTTTATTTTTTTTTTATATTCTTAAATATTATTTATGCTCACCAATTGACTTTCAGTTGAAATTTACAGGGTATTCTGTAGGACAGTTGCTGTTTGCGTGATTGCATTTAAACTTTCTCTATGATGCCTTTGCGAAATTAACTTGGAAAAGTGCAGCCACGCAAAGTGGCTCAAACTGTGGCAATGGATAGGGTGAGGTTATTTTTTTTTTTGGGTGGTTTTGAATGGTTTTGTATGAATAATGATTTGGTGTGAGGTTGGCAGTTGTTGCATGCATTCAAGCGCAAAGTTGCAGATACAAAATTGGCTAGCGGGTAGTAAAAAGTGATTGCTGCCAGAAACTCTTCGTTGCTGCCGCTCTCTACCCTCCTCTCCCCCACCCGTACCTGCCATTCCCTTACTCATTGGTTTGGAATGCGGCCTTTATGTCATAAAGGCCAATTATGTTAAAATGTTGCTTCGGCAAAGTAAAGTAAAAGTAAGTAGGAAAAAAGCGTTGAGTTGCATCACGACGCGACAATTCCGTTTACTGACAGCTAATAATGCCGCAGTGGCCTAGTATAAAAGCTACACCCTCCCACACACTCACACACACACAAACACACACACTTTTAATACCTATACTACTACTACTACTACCACTACTATAAGTGTATTGCTGCGTATGTCCTGTTGTTGCCTTTTTTCTTTATATTTTGTTTTGTTATTTTTTTTTTTTTTTTGGCGAATTGCTAGAGAATTCTTGTTTCGCACACCCACAAATGCATTGTCAACGCGTTCGTCTGATGTACGGCACATCCTGTGTCAGTTCCGGTCCTGCACGCGACAACTTTCATTTCATTTTCTACCATTGCAGGCGTCCTTACTAAAAGGTCCGAGGGCGCAAAAAGTTGGCGTTACACTCGAATGCATCGTATACCCAACCATACAGACACACACACACACACACACAAGCACATAGATACATAAACACAATTGACAATAACTCAAACGCCAATTCAAATGGGAGTTGGAGTCCACAAATGGTTGCCTGCTGGGTGCTAGTCTTGTAGCCCTCCAACGCTTTAGCAAATGACTGTGATTTCCCATTTTTTCTGCCACATTTGAGACGAGTTGAGTTGAGTTGAGTTGAGTAGAGTAGAGTTCCACTGATTAATGTTATGGACACTTTTGTGGTAGGAGCAATTAGAGCATTGACAGGCCTTAAAAATTTTCTACATTTTCTACGGAAGCAAATAAAAATTTGCGAAGGACAAAAGCAAAAATCATAACAGCTGTGGTGACACTCAGAAAAAGCAAATGGCATGTAAAATATGATCACATGGTTAGTCATCATCTTTATAAGAAGGTCCTTTACAGAAGGTCCTTTGGGTCTTGCCCAAAAACTAAATTTTGTTGTATAACTTGTATAATTTTGTTGTATAAGTCAGAAAATTTTGGACACTAACAAAAGGTCCTAGAACTGAAGTAAAAGACAAGACTACAGAGAAAGAGAGAGAGAGAGAGAGAGAGAGAGCGAGAGAGAGAGGGAGACAGACTTGAGTGGTGACTTATAGAAGTGGAGTGTAAGAGGAAACTAATATCAAAAGTTGACAGCTTGAAAGGACTAAGGACACGCACAGTTTCATTAAGAGAAAAGGCACTAATATTTGCTTATTTATTAAAAGGACTTTATCGATATATTTCCATTTCTTTTTGATGTATACAAAATGCATTGTGTCTATTGAGAGTTCAGTTTCATTAGGCCAAATAGTTGATTTCAATATTTTAAAGGCATATTTGTTATGGTTTTTTTTGTACAGCACCTTTTGTTGCTGTTGTTTTTTGTTATAGAACAAATTAAACAACGCGACAATATACATGCAACATGGCAAATATAAGTGCAAACAACAAAAATCCATTGACTGTGGCAAACAGTAGAGGCAACAGCAATAGCAACAACAAAAGGCAAAAGCAAAAGCCATTTTGTAGAGGGAACAGCAACAACAATAATAACAGCAACAACAAAACAGTCGCATTATTCCCTAGACGTGTTTTTGGTGTGTGTATTTTTTAATCAAAAGCCGCAAATTGCCGCAACGCAAAAAATGACAATCAACCACCAACCCAACCCAACCCAAGCCAAGCCAAGCCTTGCCAGTGTTACCCAAACTAGAACCCAGAGCAAAATGCCACAAAACCCGAAAAAAATAAAATAACTGAGTGCCCCCGAACCCAAAAAGCAACAGACAACAGGCAACAGAGGAGTTGCTGCTGTCCAATACATTTAACGCCTGCAAATACATATATATATATATATACATAAAAAAAAGTATAACAGGAACAGTAGAAATGTAAAAAAAAGAAGCGTAGGAAATGGCTCTGACATGTTGCCTTTGACATGCATTTGACATTTGACAGATCGCGCATAGTGTGCGGTGCCGCAGCCAGCGTTAGCGTCAGAGTCAGCGTCAGAGCCACAGCCAGAGCCAAAGCCTGGGCCAAAACCCTGGGCCAAAGCCAGTGGCAGTGGCTCAGTGGCAGCAACCGACAGCAAAACCAAGAGACAACCCACCCGAGCATTTCAAATGAAATGACTAAATTATGTGCCAAGTGGTGGAAAGTGGAAAATGGAAAATGGCCAAAAAACTGTAAAGGGAAAGGGGATAGAGAGATAGCGAGATAGGAAGAGAATAGAGAGAGAGAGGGGGGTACAAAATAAAAAAGAAGTCAAATTAAAAATGCGTTTTGCCAGGTAAAAATTGTGCAGGCACTCGAGCGTCAACATTTAACTGTCATATCTGACAATTGAGTCAAGCGAATGCGGCTACAGTGGTGGGGGGGGGGGGGGGGGGGGGGGTTTAGACTACAGATTGATATATACGCATATATATATATATATACTATATATATAGAGTCATAATATGTCTATAGCGTCTTCTTATCAGAATGCTGCCATACGAATTGAGCGAGTGCCACTTGAGGCATTTGGCTTAAAGGGCAACCCTTTTTGTGATGCCAAACAATTTTGATTGACAGACCGCAACCACCAACCAAGGATACCAAATCCTCATGAGCAGCACATAAGTCGACGTATTTGTATAGAATATTTGCTCATTAATAGCGATAAGCGATAAGTGATAAGCGTGTTAAAGTTACATTTAATGCGAGGACACAAAAATATCAACAACAGGACACAAAACCCAAAGCTCCGATTACACAGATATGCCAGACCAATATATATACATATACGCAGACAACCCTCAAGGGCAAACAGTTAACAGTGGGGCGAACAACTATATGACAGATAATTATAAATATATAATACTATAGACAGGATATCTCCTGCCAAAACTTAAATTTTCATTAAGTTCAGAACTCAACACTTTTTTTGGGCATATTTTTATACCACTGTGCGTATAGCCGCACAACCCTTTCAACACGCACTGTGCACGCAATTCATTAAATTGAAATATTTTGCAGATCGATCATTGTATGCTGCACATAAACGTATCCTTTGTATATAGAATGTTAACCCTACCCCCGATATACATTGAAAGAAAAATATATGCAAGCCTTTTAGGCACCAATTATGGTGTCTGTGACTGGGCAACACCCCAAACCCAATATAACTGTATATACTATAACCCCTTTCTTCTTTCATTTACTATACATCTCTTACATCTCTGCCACATCTCTCCCACATCTATTAATCTCTTTTATTGTTGTTCAAAGCGCAATGGATGAAACACTTGTGTAAATAGCAGAGGCAAAGACGATTTTCAGTTTTTCGGGCATGTGCAAAGTCAATGCACAAATATAATGAATAAGTGTGTGTGTATGTGTGGGTGAGTGTGTGTGTGTGTGTGTGTGTGTGTGCATACTCACTACGCAGTAGTACCCCATAGTACCCAACGTTTTACCCAGTTCTGTACCCATTTCCAGAAACCGTCAAAGATGCCGCGCGTGTGTTTTGGACACGCGCTTGTCGGCTTACAATATGCGCACTTTTTGGATGGTGGCAGTAGCGGGAGGCTGGGAGAGTAAAGCTTAATAGGTAAGGGTTGTATGCAACGTATTCTGTATTGTTAACAGTGTGGGTGTAGTTGGCAGTATGAGTGAATGCATTGCATACACACACACTCACACACAATCATTTACATCTTTGCTGATTGCATTCCCGGCTTACCTACTCACCTTGTTTGTCGCACAGCGGGGGCAAGTCCTTTCAGCGTTTACCACGTGCGGCGACTACGTGCCATCGTATTGATGTGGGTTATTGTTATAGGCCTTTTACTGTTATTAACGTTCCGCACAAATTGGTATAAATTCTGTGAAAATGCACGACACAAACTCAAACGCATACAACACAGAGAGAGAGAGAGAGCGAGAGACAGAGACAATGGGCGAGAATACAGGGACTACAGGTTGCATTTGGTATGTCTGTATATATGTATATATATATATATAGGCGCAGCTTAAGTATAATATGCTTTGTGGGGGCGGGGAGATGAGTTGCGGGCAGTAAAGTCTTATGCACATGCTGTGCTCGGCTCTGGCAGGGTTGTGGTTGATGAATATGCAGGCGGGTTGTCTACACATTTTGCAGTTTGGGGCTGTAGCCTGAAGTATTCGTTAAGGAGCAACAAAACACACACACACACACCCACACACACACACACTTACACACATACATAGAGCAAGAGTTGTGTCAAGTAGTGGACATAGGGTTGGATTGACTTGCACTGAATGCATAATAAATACATGCACTTATATAAGCAATATTAATCAACGTTAGGGGAAATAATCATCAACATCATCATCATCATCATCATCATCATCATCATCATAATCATCAGCAACAGCAATAGCAACAGCATAAGCTGCTCAAAGGGTTACATACTATACGGTTATTATTGATTTGAATGGGTTTACATTGGGTTTGATTAAAGTCCTTTTCAAAATTAACTTGCATTCTTCATGTTGAACAAATTTTCTGACTTTTTCCAAGAATTTTACTTATTTCACGTTTCTTTTAATTAAAAAATTTCATTTTTTAGTTGCAGCCTCCCACAGACTTTTACAACTTTTCATAATTTATCTTAGAGAGCTGTGGGACAATTTCTTTTACTTTTCCTCCCACTCTCTCTCTCTTTACTTTCGTTAGTACAAGGATTTGAGGCAACTAAAATTTATGTTGCAACCTTAACCATTAATTATATATATATATAGAGCAAAGATTTGGTAATTTATTTTGATGTACCACATGCAAGGAGCAGCAAATCACGCCAGGATTACATGAAACTTCCTTCAATTTCAATTTTCAAAAATTTTTCCATTTTCTCACAGGCTGCGTTGACATTCGACTTACATTTTTTCCTCTTTCTGCTGTTATAATACTAATTTTAGGCATTCCTTTTTTTGTTTTTTAATAAGATCTTTGGAAATTTTCAAGTGATTTAGTGCAATTAGTGTAATTAACACAGTTCGTAAGACGAGACTAAGGCGATATTTGACAATGAGCTAAGTGCGCCGCCACACATGTCCTTAAGCATATGCTCCTAAAGGCTGAAAATGAAATTGAACCTCTAACGTGAACCTGAAACTGAAACCCATAGGATGTGCTTAAGCTGACATGTGTTTGCTGCCTTAAGTAGCAAATGATTCCCTCGAAAGAAACGCTCTGAAAAGTGAGCAATGAGCTCAATGAAAAGCAAAAAAAATAGAAAATTTTCACATTTTTCTTTACAATAGTCTATTTTCCCACTGAGAATGATGTGAGGAGTAGAGAAGAGAAAAAAGTGAAACTCCTTAGATAAATAAATACTGCAAAAGCAGGAATTGAGGCATGGGATGTAATCTAGAGGATTAAATACACATAGAATAGCTGAAGGGAAAATGCAAAAAAAGGGAAAGAAAAATGCAAAAAAAAATAAAAGAAATATAATAAAAAAAAGGGAAAATAAAAGAAAAAAGAAAAACAAAAGCAAAAGAAAGAAAAAATAAAGGAAACATTGAAAAACCTTAAAACTAAACTGATTGATTGATGGCAGCTTTAGATATGTACAAAGACAATTAACTTAGTTGAATGAAATGAAATGAAATGCATAGGATAAAACTAACCCTAGTCATAGTCTATCTCTTTCTAGCTGACCCCAAAAAAAAACACAAAACAAAGAGAGCAGCAGTAGTAGTATTAGCCAATTTAAGATAGAGAGAGAGAAAACAACCTGGTCTAAACAAACAATTGCAGTCGGATACATTTTAGACCTTGTCATTAAATAGATGAACAGAATTTGCAACAGTCATG
>JBAMBS010001165.1:0-35000 GCA_037044455.1 Zygothrica quintamaculata | reverse complement strand
TGAGCACTTCAAAAATATTGTATAAATCTATGTTGGAAAAAAATAAAAAAAACCCCACACAAACCACCACCAGCAGCAACCACCACCACCACTTTACAATTGTCAAGGTTGCATAGCATATAAAAAAAATATATATATACATATACATATATATATGTGTGTGTATTCCTTACCATTGTCAACTATAAATATGTCAAAGTTTCTGGTTACCATGGCCCATTGGCTCAACCCTCCCAGTGGCAGCTCTTCTTTAAGTATTGTCAATATTAGTAAATATTAAAAAGTATAAAAAAAACTTGCATAGGGTGGCATCCTTATAGCCTTAAGGGTTGCTCCTGTTCCTTTTGCTTAATGAAATGCTAAATTTCTGTAAGCCGCAAGTATTACATTCTCATATTACCCTTCTCTTTTCCCTCTCATTTTCTCTATATTTTTTGCCATGTTCTGGCAATTTTTCACTTTCCTACGCAACGTGTGTAATTTTTTATTAAAGACATTAGTCAAATAAGTGCATATATATATGTATATATATACAGACGATCTGTTACTCATACAGCGCCGTTGGGCAAGGGCAAACGCCCGCGCGACGCGCTGACTCCCAACGCAACCACCCACCCACCAAACCAATGCATGTAGCAACATTTGCTTCATTTGTTACATTTATTATTATATTTTTTTACATTTACTCATTTTTTTATTACACACACACACACACACACACATACATTCGATCTAAACGGATTTGGTTACCCGGCACTCGCCTGAAGAAAATTAAACTTTTCGTTTCGCTTTTGTGCCAAACACAACAAAAAAAGGAAAAACATTATATGCACTTATGACACTCGCAACGCCCAGTTCAGCTCTGTACCCTCCCTCCCCCCACTACTGCTTAACATAAAATCACTAAAAACACCCACAACGCCCCTGTGCAACAGTACCCAACCCCTCAGCGCATTGTACAGCCCTTTTCTCTCTCTATTTATATATATATTTTGGCCACTGACTTTTCCTGCATGGACCAAGCCCAGTTCCCTTTCATATTATTATTTCGTCCTTTTCTTTATTGTAATCGTAACTCTGTTCTATATTGGCTTCATTTTTAGTTACTCAGCTGTTTCCACTAACATTTCCCAACCCCACCACCCACCCCCTCTCTACCACTCTACCAACTTTCATTCATTCTTTTTTTATATATTGTCCCCAACCCCTGCAGGAACTGTTGAGGGCAGTTGCAACAAATGTTGCTGGGGTTAATATACCAACTGAGTGTGTGTGAGTGTGTGTGCTTGTGTGTGTGGTGAAAGGGATATAGCACTGTAAAGTTGTATCTGTGTGTTTTGTATTATTGTTGTCACGATTTTCACATAATTCATAAATTCGGGCATATTGCTAATTTGTGCTCTAAAAATTTGTGCATATATATATATATATATATATATATCCATATATCCATACATATACAAATATATATATATATATATTTGGTTAGGGCTTGTTAGGGCTTTTTATTGCATTTATTGGTTTCTATTTATCAAATTGGATTTTCAAATGGGATTTAACCGTGGACACCCACATTGCAGCATTGCAGCTTATTTTTGTATTTATGCGATTTGTGGCTGTTGCACTGTGGATTTAACTGAGATTCAAATGTTGGTAAACATTCTGAATCCAAAAGAAAATAAATAAATATATAGATAGATATATATACAGTTTGATAAATCCAAATATATATAAACTATGTTGGTATAATGAATGCAGTAAAACACTGCAGCTGGACTGGGATTGAGGCAAAGAATTTACCCCTAAAAGGTGTCTATAATGAGATTGAAAAGAGATTTACAACTGATTTGGGTTTAAGAATATCCTTTCAAAGTATAATTTCAGTTGAAGTTTAAATATTTAAACAATTTCCATTGATTTTCTCTCAATATTTTCATACCCTTTCATATGATCTTGCAAGCGTTCGCAAAGGATCTCAAACTCTCAACAATTTAATGCCTGTCAAGCAGTTCCAAGAATCCTTGCTTCTTCAACATTTGCAATCTGAAATAACAAAAACCCTTTTTTTTATACCTTTTTAACAATATAATGGCCCGCACTTAAACACGCCCCAAATTGGCTGTTGATTTATGCTGATGTAATGTCAATGGTTTCCAGGAATACATCGATCTATTCGGTATTCCATGTAAATAAGCGAACGCAATGACAGCCGCCAATTCTTGTGTGTGTGTGTGTGTGACAGGACAACTGTATGTGGTATAAGTATTGGTAATGGGTACAACTGCAGCTTGCATTTCCTGTATGAAACCAAGTACAACAACAGCAACCACCAACTACAACAACAACAACAACAACAGTTGCTGGTATGCCGTAGTATGCTATACTAAATGTGTCCTGGCTCATTTGACTGGCTGTCACAACAGAATGTTAATGTCCATGGCATATTAATGGTTTTTCGAAATTATCCTTTTGCCACATTGTTCGGAAAGTGGGAAAAATGTATGCATGTTTATGGGTGGTTGTTGTCATTATATATATTAATATTCATATTATTATATTTATAACTATTATTCTTATTATTGAGGTTTGAACGAAAACCACTCGCATCTCTCTCTCTTTTGTTTGAGTGGTTTCGTCTTTACCTGAGGGAATCAACAATAAGCCAGAAATCACATAAAATTTGTTGTCAGCCATAGAACATAGATGAACAATGTTAATCTTCAAATCTTTTGGTACTCTGTGTAGCTCAATGCTTTGTTGTTGTTGTAGTTCTGGTTGCTGTTGCTGTTGTTGTTGTTGCTGTTGTCTGAAGTTGGCTATTTGTCAAAGGGCGCATCACACGCGGCTAGTGATTGTAATTGTACACCAGTACCCAGAACCTCTTGACCTGACTCATACTCAGACACACACACTACCCCTAACTATGCCCATCAGCATACTCATACCCCTATATATACATACCCTATATATATATATATATATCTCATATCATACATCTACCCATGGAAAAGTGCGTGTTTCCAACACTTTGTTGCAGATTTTGTGCATTTATCATGCATGCGGTGGCTTGGTACGTCGTCCACTTGGTTTTTGGAATTGGAGTTAGAATTGTGCTTAGGTTTGGGTATGAGTTCGATGTTTGGGTTTTTGGGAACTGTATTTTGGGTATTGCAAAAAGGGGAATATGTGTGTGGTACGCGTGCCGTGGCATGTGGTTGGGGTTTTAGTATTAAATTGTTTTGCGGTTGCGTTGATAATCAGACAATCGTACAATATATTTTATTGGAGTGCTTTTTCGACTCTCTTACAAACTCACACTCTTATTCTCTCTCTCTCTCTCTCTCTATCTGCTGTGTCAGAGGCCATTCACATTTTGACTATTTACTTAAGTTTTGCTTATATATAATTTAAATGATATATATACAACGATTTCTATCATTAATCAGTCTAACTACATAGCATTTGCCATCTATATGTTCCTTAAAATAGCCTCAAATTACACTGTAAGAAAAACTTTAACCACAACACCTGAAATTCAATTTTCAAAAAATACTTTAATTTAATTTACAAAATTTCTAATAGAAATAGAATTTATATTGCCTGCAAATTTATCTTTAATAATCTGCTTAAATTTTGCATAACAAATTGCATATTTCATGGTTTACTTAAGTTTCTTTAGTTGATTACATTCAATTTGAAGCACTTAAAATGGAAAATGATTTAACATTTATTTACTCAAATGACCTCTGACCTCTCTTTACCTTTTTAGACATTATTGATCAATAATTTTGCATTTGAAGATTTATTGGCCTAAGTCCCTACTTCCCAGCTCCTCTTGCCGTCCACTCATAAAGTGCAAACAGAGTCCAGTAAATGTCGATGATAAATTTGGCACTTCCGTTTTCTTTTTTTCTATTTTTTTTTGGTTTTTTGGTAACTAAGACATCGACAGGCAAATCAACAGAGAGTCCTTTCAAATCCTTATACAGAAATGTAAGAGAAATTGCTGCAATGCATACGTCATTTAACCCCTTTGCGCCATATTTTTCATAAGTTGCCCCAATTGGTAAATTTCCAATGGTTTGGGTTCGTCTACGTTTCGTTTTTGTATACCCTACACATAGGGTATATTAGAAATAATATTACAAATACTACTCTGTAAACTTAATCTTGCTATAATCATAGTTTAATCAGCTTCTATTCTACAGTTAATAAAAATCTTTAATTTTTTATTATTTTTATCAAGTTTTTCTTTTAGGGTATCAAAATTTCGACTTTCTATAGTGCTTGTTCTTCAGTCTGTTATTTTTGTTATTCTGCTCTCTTTGGTTTGACAAGTGTGCTAAATTTGAGCAGGCCAAAGGATGCGTCGCCTGCCCATCGTTGTCTGCTCTGTTGTGTGTCCTTCGCTTGATAAAATATATATCCAATGGGGGCGACTGCCATCTCATATATGAGTTTACTTCTATAGAGACATTTATTGATAGATAGCAAACGCATCGCTTGAACCCTTTTACATTTGATGAACGTATCGAATTCCCCATATTGCCAACAAAAAAAAAAAATAAAAATAAATAAAAATGCCGGCTAAAATTTATGGCTCTTTGATTTATTTTAACTTTTAACACGCCCAAAAACACACAACAAATGCTGCCAATGAGGCGTACCAAGCCATTCACAGTACTGGCCAGTACTTTGCCAAAGGGGAAAGAATCCTGTATATCCGGATAATAGTATAGGGTTACCTCTCTGAACTAAGCGCCACAAATCTCTATAATGCTTTTCCATATACTTCCAGCACTAAGCACAAACATCTTCAACCCCAAAAATTAAATGTTTTATTGCAATATTTTTATGTTCTTATTATTCAATATTTAATTGAAATTGGCAACATTCAGTTGGAAATTGCTTTAATTTGTTGTGGATATAATGATAAAGTATGCCATATATTAATAATCCAACGATATATAGCTATATTTCTAAAAATATTTTGTGCCCATTTAAAATGTTGATTTAGAAATATTATATAATATTTTCATTAAATCAATTTTATAGTTTTTGTTCTATTTTATTTTATTTAAATTAATTTATTATTATTTAACATTATTTTATATAATACTCTTTTTAATAATATATATTTATTTTATGTTTAATAATTTTATTTTATTTCAATTTAATTTACTATTATTTTATTTATGTTATTTCATATAGTCTTATTTATTTTAATTTAATATAATTTTTTTAAGGTTATTACAATTTATTTTTAAATTCTTATTTTATTATTTTTTATAATAATTTTATTTATATTTAATCTATATATTGTATTATTTGTATATTTTTTTTTTTGTTATTTTATTTTAATATTTATATTTTAATATATTTTTATTTTTTATTATTTTATATAATTTTCTTTTATTTTATTTAATTTCAAGTCTTTATTTAATAATATCTAAAATTTATTTTATTTTTCTTTCATTTGATATTATTATTATTATTATTATTATTATTATTATTATTATTATTATTATTATTATTATTATTATTATTATTATTATTATTATTATTATTATTATTATTATTATTATTATTATTATTATTTATTTTAGCATTTTTGTTATTTTATATTATTTTTTTATATATGTTTTCTTGATCAATATATTATTATTTCAGTATATGTTCTGTCACATCGATATGTAAGTCAACAGTTTGTTCTACCCTTTAAATATTTGCATGCATTTCGTTACAATTTATATATATATGTACATATGTATATGTATATGTATATATATATCGATATATATATTTATATATAAAGCTATATAGCTGCAAAATGACTTTAAACACCTGCTTTTTCTGTAGGTTTCTGCATAATTATGCTGTTTACCTTAAATCATTCAATTGTGTGTATGTTTGTATGCATGTATGTGTTTGTGTGTTGTGCTGTGTGTTGTGTTGTGTTTGCCTGCCATGTATAAACCGCACTTCACCCCAGATACCATGAGTTGAGCTGAACCGATGGAACCTTACCATGTCATTTCAGCTCATTTCAGTATACCCGTCTGACGTCTACCCCAATCAGAGAACTCTATAGTATATTTGTGTATTACGCTTCATTATGCAGATTTCTTGCTTGCTTTCCTCTTTGCCCCGCACAACATTTATCCATGCATATACTGTTTTTTTCAGGCCTCCTTATTTGTTATTGTTGCATGGCTTGCGGCTTGAAAAAATATTTTTATTTAATTTATTTATGAATGAAATGGCAGGCGGAGCGATGCGATGCGATGCGACGCGACGCAACAGAACGCTTGGCAGTTCGTTTGGGCTGGGTTGAATTGGGTTGGGTTGGGTTGACTGGCAATAAAGGCAATTGCCACACACACAACTATATACACACGCCTTTCCTTGGCTTACCCCGCACTAAGAGTCGTTGGCATTCCAGAGTTTCTGGGGCCTACCGCATTGTCACATAGATAAGCCGCGTCTGGCTTAACTCATAAAAAAGTGCCAGCTAAAGGATAATAAAACAGCAACAGCTACGAATGTAGCTTAAGGACGAAAACGGGGAAAGAGAGCTATAGGATTGAGGATGGTAGAAAAACCAAGGCAAAATCTGAACGCGTGCGGATTTAAAAATTTCAACAAAAATAAACAACAAATAGTCATAAAAGGCAATGCTGTTTGGACCTGGTTTTTGGTTCTGGCTTTCGGCGTGCATTTCATGGCCATGGTGGGAAATATTTCAAGAATAACGCCTTACACATGACTCCACAAAAAAATTAAATACACACAATCATATATATATATATATATATATATATTTATATGTGTGTATACTTCTAAATGGTTTTTCTTTATGTTTTGGCTTTACATACAGTTCAATATATAATGACAATAATCAAAAATTCTCAGGCTACCCATTCGGCTTTTGTAATTTGCCGCCCAACAACTAAAAAATACCAATCCGAGACGAGGCGAGACAAGCGAGAAATGAATTTAAAAACAATTTGCGGTCAAGACACACAAAAGCAAAAGCAACCATGAGGTAAGCTACAAAGACAACAATTAAGTGTAACAAATGATTATGAATAACCATTTTTCCATTGCCAGAAACTTGTTGTGTGTCTGTTATGTATGTATTTATGTGTGTGTATATGTGTGTCTTTGTAATGTGTTTTCTCGTACCACAATTGCCTGCCCTGAGAAAAACGGAACAAAAATGTAATCGTAATGGAATTTTCGCCGCAAGCCTTTTTTTACTCGCACTTCCCTTTGTGTTAGCTTACATTATTATATGAACCATCTTCAACTGGTTGAGACTAATTTGTACAGATTTTTATGAATGAACGCGTTGAGATCTTCTTAAAGTTAAAATCAGGTTTACGACTGTTATATACATTTTATTAGCTAACTTGTTTTAAGTTGTTGTTGCTATAGATTGGTATTTATTACCTAATTTTAAATAGCTTTTAACAAAGTTTAAATATAGACGAAACACGTGGAAGAATACATTCGTCGTTGTGCGCGTATTATCAGATATGAGTCATTAGTGATCGAGTGTGCAAGTGCCCGGCTAGCTCAGTCGGTAGAGCATGAGACTCTTAATCTCAGGGTCGTGGGTTCGAGCCCCACGTTGGGCGAAAAGAAATTTTTTGCATTTTTTTAAATTTATAAATTTCATATTTAATTAGTCTTATTAATCAAATCAAAGCATTTAACAGGTTTATGTGCTAAACTAGAACTTCTAATAGTAATATATTTTAAAATATATAAAAAAAAAATAAAAAAAATTATTCTCTCGATCCTGCCAGGAGTCGAACCTGGAATCTTCTGATCCGTAGTCAGACGCGTTATCCATTGCGCCACAGGACCGCTTGTTTGTTGATACTCATTAAGCAATTAGTAATCGGAAATATCACTAGAAAGATCATAGGGCTAATGCGTATATAAATATCAACAAAGATATTATGCATACAGACTTTTTTTCTTTGTTTCGATTAATTCAATTTATTGTTATGCACATACATTTAAGTGCATTAAAAATAAAATATTTCAAAGTTTCTGTAAATGAATTGCTTTTGGCATTTTTCCCAAATATACACCTTTATACATATGTAAAAACATATACTTATGCATATTCATGTATACACATAGTTAAGCACATTCACATGAATAGATACATATGTATATTTATATATATCTGTATGTATGTAGGAAGGTAGGTAAATGCATAACTCTACAAATGTCTGATAAATACGCAGTATGCAATAAAAATTGTGGATGGAGTTTGTATAAAACATTGGCCCTGTGCCCAGCCGCAGGACAATTTATTTTATAAAAACTTCACGCAAAGCTCGTTGGATAAACAAATAGAGCAGCATCATTGTCTATAGAATCGGCTACACCCTTCCTACCAATACTCTTACATATAGCGCATTTCATCTCTTTGTTGCTCCCTGTGGCCGGCGCCTGTGAAATATTTTCGACATGCAGTAAAAATTAGAAAAGGGGATAAACAAATACATTTATTACATGCAAATACAACAAAAAACAGAAGAAAAAAAAACAATGTTGGGCGATGGCGTCGGCATTGGCATCGGCATCAGATTCAACGTCGACGTCGCTTTTGTTTCGTCGAAACACGCCTTTCCCTCTGCCTTTGCCTCTGCCAACGTTGCGATCAACTGCCTTCTCCACCTTTCGCATCGAAGTGCCGGCGGCAAAGCACACACACGTGACTTTAAAGCTCATGGGATTACATTCAACGCAGTTTTGTTCGGGATTTTGGTATGCAAAAAAGCTTAGGAAATTAATGCGCCGAAGGAAATGCATTTAAATTATGTGGGTGGTTGGGTGGGTGTTTGTACTGGTTTTTGATTTGAGGGCGGGGAGGAGTTGGAAACGGTAAGGGTTTCCGGAGGTGTCCGCTGTGACAGCCACAGCCGCAGCCGCAGCCGCATTTCGAGCGCCCGCATTAATTTATAATTTTGCCCAACGGCGCCGTCAGCATCGGCGCTTAACAAATTTAATGGCGGCTTCACAAATGAATACAAATTGCAATTTGAACTTTTGAGTTTTACAATTTTGTAATTAACAGCAAAACATTTAGCATCATAATTCTTAAGCCCTGGCAAAAGTATTTCCAAATTTAATTAAGTTGCATTGGCTACGCAGATTTGTCCCAGGTTTCTCAGCAGGGTGTGTGTGTGTGTGTGTGTGTGTGTGTGTTGGTGTGCGTGCGGGCAGTTTACCAAAGATTCAACCCTTTTTTTTTGTTTTTTGCAAATAAAGTCTTAAGTAAGTTTTTTAATGCCTTGCCCAGACGGTCGAAACACATAAATTTCCATTGCGATACAAATAAACGTTATGTTGCAGTTTTTCATGCAAGCTACACTAAGCAACATAAATGGGGTATAATAGTTATACAACTCATTGACAAACAAAAGAAACTTTTGTTAAAGTTAAGTAAAAAATGCTTATCAATTCACTCAGTTGTGCAAATATTATGTTGTATAGTGTAATGCTTATTTATACTTGCCATTGCGCTGTATACTGATTTGTTTCACCTTCTGCTGACGTATGACATTGCAGCATCAATTGTTAAGAATACACGTAATAAAATCGTCATAACGAGACGAGTTGAAAATGCGTCACAAGCATCGGGTATGAGGTCGATGGTGAGGGCGACGGCGACGGCGAGGGCAAGTTTGCTGCTTTTGGTCATTAACGGCGTTAAGCCCTGGCCCGTGCTCTACCTCCGGAAGGATGTCGTGGCTGAGTGACGTGTGTGTTTGCACAACCAACACGTATATATAAAATACATGTATATACCCAATACATTCACACCCATCCTTAAACACACACACACACAAATCCATTCATTCATACAGACCATCCTTGCAGGCATTGTCATTAGCGTTGCTCGTACGCCGTTATCCCTTTTTAATAAGGTTTACTCAGCATTTTTTTTTGCCTTCAATTTTTTATATTTATTATTTTTTTTTTTTTTTGTATTGTATGTTTATTATGCGAGATTTGGTTTTTGTTATGTGCACGCAATTGTGCAATATAAAAACATAACAGGAAATTATGAAAAACAAAGCAGCAGCAGCAGCAGAAAAAAAAATGACAGTGAGACTTAAGGCACAGTAAACTAAAAACTTCAACTTGAAGAAATACAAATTAAAAACATAAAATAAAATACAAAAAAAATTTGTTAAACATTAAATTACATTTTAAAATCTTTTGTTCTTTGGTGTCTCGGTGTAATATTTTTTAACTAGAAGTGCAGATTCTTTGCTGCCATTGAAATAGAAATTAGAGTTATTTGTGCTATTAATGCCATTAAAATAGGTTTTAAACTTTTTTCTGGCATTATTGTTGTACTTTTTAGTATGCGAACGATTCTTTGAATATTTATATTGATATTCAATATCAGAAGTAGAGCTGCTGCTATCCCAGTAGTTCTATAAATAATAATATATTAAGAAACATTATGAATAATTATAACTTTATATAAAATACAAATATTACTTACTGAAGTTGCATCTGTGTCAGCAAGTTCAGTATTACCCATAATTGCTGGCTTTGCATCAACTGGAAAAATGGAATAACAATTGTGCACACACACACACGCATACATATCATTTATATATATATATATATATATATCTATAGGAATATTATAGTAATATGCTTACCTATTGACATAGGCCCCATCGGCGCTAAATTAATAACCACATTCTTTGCATTCTTTGTAATCCAAAATGCTTTATCTAATATAAAATCGGTGGCAATTTTAAGAATATATTGCATTCCTTTTTTAATTTGGCATTTAGACATCTTGCTTGATTCTTTACGTCTCTCTTTTACGCACTATTCCAATAAGTGTGACTATCAAATGTGAGTCAAAAAATCCGCAGGCTTCGGACAATTGGGCAGCCACAGCAGGTACAGCGTTGCCATTTAGTCAAAAGAACTAATGTTATTTGTTTATTATGCAAATTTTTATTACGTATTTTACTTTATTTTAATTTTTATATTTTGATTGAAACAAAAAAAACATACTTTTATCTATATTTATTTAATATCTGCATATAGTTTTATTTTTAAAACTTTTATATTATTTTATGTGTTAGTTTTAAAATGATCGTTAAATGTGCCTCCACTTGACCAGAAATTTTAAAAACAAATTTATAATATCCTGGTGGTAATACGTCTGGAAAGCCACGACCATTCAGTGGACAACGATCAAAAATAAGTGTCTGCCGAGCGAATGGCGGTACATAATTATCTTCATATGGTATATTTGTGCAGTCCAATAAATTCTTATAGAAAATATCCTTGTAAAAAGTGTTTAGAAATTTAAACCATGGAGTCTTTTCAATTCTATACGGTAATGCGGTATAATCTTTTTCACTGCCAGTTTGGGAAGTAAAACCATAAGCCTCTGCCTGTAGTAGATAAAAAATTTAAACAGATATATAAATTGAATTTTCACTTATTTTCGTAAGAGTTACCATTGTCAAATCATCAGCATCAAATTGCCAATCCATAACACCAGAAATACCATTTTCACTTCTGGATAAACGAACCTTAGTCAAATTCATATACAACAAGCTTTCATCCGAACTGTTACAGGATGCGGATACTATCTCAAAATCCCAAGTGCGCTAATATCAAAATAAAAATCCTTAGGTTTTTTTTAATCCCTTTTGAATATTTCTTACCCTTCCGATACAGCCAGTATTTAGCAGCAAAACTATCCATATAAACACAAAACTTAACTGCGAAATTATATACATTACGTACCGTTTTCGTACTATCATTATCCATATGAATTTAGCTTATATACCATTTATTCATAGCTTATCGTTAATTTATTCGTATGACACTTGTACAATTATTCAACCATTATTAGCCATTAAGATAAATTTTTTACATCAACTCCGAAATAATTATACATCTATATATAATTCGTGTTTTTTTTGTCTTTTTTTTTTGTATGTAATTTATTTATATCAATCACACTATCTATAAATTTGATACTGTGCCTAGCCATGTCAATAATATTAGTTAAAATATGTTTATACTGTTAAATAATATATTTCCTGTATAAAACAAGACAATGGACTGTTAACTGTTATATATGTACGTTATTATTATCTATATAGGTGAGCAAAAGAATAAATATTCCACTTTCGATTTATAAATAAAGTCAACTCCAACTTTTAGCATGCATTCTATATATATAGTGTCATCAAAAATTATATAATGAATGCTAGATTTATTTTTATTATATACCCAAAAATTTCTATATTCTATATTAAAGCGAACTATTGTTTACTAAAAATAATATCAAAATTAAATGCAACACTAAATCCCGCAATAACCCTTTGCACTCATCTCTGTTATTTTAGTTTATCAGGTGTCAATTAACAGCAGCATTTAACATAATCGATTATGCAGATCAATTAGAAATGTTAAAAGTGCACTCATTTAACATTTGTCTCTTGGAAGTTTGAATGGGAGCGTAGTTAATGCTCTCTCTAAAAAAGAATTTAAGAAATGGCTTGATAATAGTTAAAAGTGTTATAATATTAATAAATAAAAGTAGTAAATATTTGTATTTTAGTGTTTTACTTTTTTTTTTGGGTGTAAGTGTAGTTGTGACAACGTAAGAAGCACAAATAGAATATTGTGAAACTTCTTGGACGACTAGTAAGAAGAAGCATACATAATTTGTAATAAAAGTCTCAATTGCTAACTTTGCATACATTTCATATTTATTATATTATAGTAAATAATGAAGTTAATAATGTGTTATATACATATTTATTTTCTATATTGGTATATCAATGTGAAACTAACACAATTTTAATAAATTGAAGCCTGCGTAAGCCACATTTTGGCAATTCGTTTTACTCTAATTCTTATTCGCACACACACATGCACTCATTCATACATAGTGCAGCGAGCGGTGTCACAGTGTCTGGCAATTTTTAGCTTATCTAGAAAGATCTAGAAACTCGCTGGACGATTCGCAAGAAGAAGCATGCACGTTTGCTTTAATATTTGATTGCGTTTGTGTGGTTTAAGAAATGTAATAAATAACAATTGTGGCTTACCCACGTATGTATGTATATATATGTATGTATATATTTACGCTACAACAAAAATTAGAATACAGTTATTTGCATAGTATATAGTAAACGCTTATACTCATTTTTGCACATTTTTGTTTTCTCTATTTGTTAAGCGTACATACACACACATGCATATATGCAAACATACGTTGACGTCTCAATGTCTCGCAATTTTGTGGTTTTCCTTTTATGCTTTGCGTTTGCCTTTTTTGCACACATAATTCAGTTTTTTTTTTCACATGTCAATTTCATCACTTTTATGCTTTCTTCTTACGATATGGTGTTTTTTTTAAGTGAATTTATAATTTATAAAGTGTGTGTAATTTAGCTTAAAATTCTTGTTTTTTTTTCTCTTTTAAATGATTAACTGTGATTTAAAGTAAGTTTGTTTTAGATTAAATATAATATGTACTATATGTATGTATAATTATATCGTTAATTTATTTTAATTTCGTCTTAGGTGAGTGATAGCTGAAGTTAAATTGGATATTGGAATAAGGAATATAATAATTATAAGGAATTTTTCACATTTCTGGTAAGTCCATAATTTGCTTTACACTGAATATTTCATACCATATATTGTCAACGTTTGTTTTTTCTCTCTCTTGAGATTACAAGAGCATTTTTGCTGTCAAATTCTTACACTATTCATGCTTTGTTTCGTTTCTTTTGTGTTATAAGCCTTTAGTCAATCAATGCATGTGTATACTTTAGTCTCTTGCACTCGCTTTCGCTTCATATTTATGTGTCTCTCGTTCTCGTTCTTCTTTTGATGCCGTCAGCTAATCTCTTTACGTGCCTTGCACACCACATTGCATTATCTTGTGTAAATCTCTCCTTTTACAGTCAGTCCAGAAAAAGAAGAAGAAGAATGAAACCTTGTGCGTGTACTCGAAATTAAATTGTTATCAAATCGATCAAAGCCGCAGCATCATTATCTGCGCATTAGTTGTGGCTGTCCGCAAAACAGCAAAAAAGAGTATATATATATATATGTATACAAGTGTGTGTAAAAAAATAAGAAAAGAAGGAGGAGGACATTGACTAGTGTTGAAACTTGCTTGATAAGCAAGTTTTACTTTTTTTTTTAGTTTTTTTTTTTCATGGTCGAGTCGCAAGTGCTGCAATGGTTAGTAATGGGTGAGCTAAAATATAAAAAAGAAGTTCAGGGGGGGGGGGAATATCAAGGGGGAAATGTGTGGCAGTGTTTTGCCTGGGTGTTGAGTGCTTTTCGTGCCGGCGCCTGGACGAAGCAGCAATAACTTCTAATTAATACACGAAAAGCATAACGAAAGCTAATTATGAAACTAATGAGCTTGTTGGCAATGCAAGCACCAACCAACAACAACAACAACAACAGGCGCAGCAGCAACAACAGTAACAACAAGAGCAACAACTACGACAACAATAAGTAGTTGAAGAAGAGGAAGCAAAGTAGATCCAACCTTAAGTGTTAACGACGTTGTGCTTAACAAGGCGAGCGCCGCCGTCGCAGCCGCCGCTCCAGGTGCGAAATACCATGAAAGAGTAAACGCGAATGCTTGAAATATATACATATATATACATATAGCTATGTATGTACATATTTCATTTCAATTTCCTTTTTGGTTGCCCGTCTTTTTAGCATACTTGATTATGGTCTTTGGCGAGCAGCAGAAGTAGCAGCGGCAGCAGCAGCAGCAGCTCAGCTCAGCTCAGTTCAGCACAACATAAAGAAAGGGGCTGGGCGCTGGACGTCGCCGGCCATCAGTCACTTATGCGCACGGCACGTCAGTCAAAGCTAACTCATACACACTCACACTCACGCAACACACCCAAAGACACCCAGCTAAATAATAGAGCGGGATGTTGAACGAGGCACGATGGACATAAGACATTGGACGACGAGCAAGCCAACGGCAACAACTACGAGGGCGATGGCAATGGCGATGGCGATGACGATGACGATGACGATGGTGATGGCGATGGCGATGGCGACTAAGTTGCAGCGACGCAGAGTAATACACAGTCAAGGCGCGGGCTGGCTGTCTGAACGACTCGTCCGGTGCGCCGCCGCTACTGTCATTATCTTGTTAACTCGTTGTTACGTCAGCCGTTCAGTGAGCCTGCTCTTGAGCTTGTATATAGTACGTATGTAAGTCTTACATACCTTGATGATCATTTGATTGTCGACAGCAAAAGGCATTTAAAAAGGTTTAGCATCAACATTTCAAAGCAATATTTAAGCCAAAAGCTTAAAACTTCCACATAATCAATTATTAATTTGAAATAACTTTAAAGTTTTTGTCTTTAAAGTTGATTTTGATATTTATATTATAGCTGATTCTATACAAATGAACAGCATTGTATTTTTTGATCCACTCATATGCTTGAATCCACATTAGTGGCCACTTACAGCGTGTGCATCTTGCTTAAATTCGTCTGCCCAGTCTCAAAGCGAGACCCATGCCCAGACCCTTGCCCGAACCCATGCTCAAACCCATACCCATGCCCATACCCATGCCAATGCCCATGTCCATACCCATGCCAATGCCCATGCCCATGCCATTGCTCATGCCCGATGCTCATGCCTGATGTGTAATAATAATATACACACAGGTGTCCCAGGCTTTTGCCGTGGGGATACGTCAGCTTCGTACTTCATCAATAAGCGGCTGGGGCGATGGCGCTGCATGTAGCACATGTAGCGGCGATTACGCGTAATAATCATCATAATCAAAAGTCGCAACACGAAATGAGTTTCGGCTTGTTGTTGCTGCATTTTTTGTTCTTGTTTTCGTTTGTTGTTTTTATTATTATTGTTGTTGTTGTTGTTGTAGAAGGATAACCAGTTAGGAATTGCTATGGTATAGCAACAGCAACAGTCTGTGCTTCATATAGAATTGATTAATATTGGACATTGGGCATAGGAAATACTCTGGCGTTGGTGGTTTCGCCATCTCATTACAACGTTGCGGTCCAATGAATTTTGTGGCATTAATCTGCGGTGCTCAATAGGCGCTGCGTTTACGCAGGACACGTTGTAGGCGGGACACACTCTGTTATATACCAGAGTTATATCAAATTAAACTTGCTCTGTGGCAGCATCAACAGCAGCAGCACCAACAACAGCAGCAGCACCGACAACAGCAGCAGCACCGACAACAGCAGCAGCAAATGTTGGCCCATAAAAAAAAAGTTTGTTAATCATAAGTATAAAGGAAGTATTTTCTGCCCGTTGCTCCACACAGCGCAAAATATGCTATTCTCTCCCCCTCCCCCCCTGAATGATGACGCAGGTTAAGGTTCAGCTTCAGTTAAAGGTTCGTTGTAATGATTGGAAGTAAATAGAAAAAAGAAAGCACATTGTGGTAGCTCAGGGTTTTGACTTATTAAAGCTTGTTATGACAACATTGCTTATGGATTGTAATTTTATCTAACATTTGTGCACAACATTCCCAAATTCTATGCTCTTTCCTTTCATTTCCATCTATATAAAGACATCAAAGAGATTTTTTTATGCTAAGGAAGAGCTCAAACAAGTTAGTTTCTTCATTTTTGTAATATTCAGTTTTCATTGTTATGTCTAGAAAATAACTTATAGATATTCATCTTGTTTTGCTTTATATATTCTTCATACTTATTCTCTTTTATAATCATAAAAATCTCTTGAATTGAGTAAGTTCATTCATTAAATTTTATCATGCCTATAGCGCGTATATCTTTGCTTTGTTTTTTTGCCTCGTATTAGTCACTTGAAGGTTTTGTTTTTTATGGGACACTTCATAACCCAACATGTAGCGTCATAACCTATCCTTAACTAACCGACCTTACCCAATCTAAATCCAACACAATCCTCTATGATATACCGCATGCATATTATAAGCAATACATAACAACACACACACACACACACACACACACTATTATACAGCAGGTTGGTAGTTATGAGAGGTGCAACAACAGCAACAACAGCAACAACAATCTGAGCTCTATAAACACAAAAAATAATAATTAACTGACCATCAAATCAACATCACGTACACACTACGTGAGCATTATTTTACAAGACTGTAGAGGGACTATACGGACTTTCCCCCTCCCCTCTACCCATTTATGAACATGCAGCTTGATTACTCATTTGCGATATGTGGATAACTATGGGACTATGGAGCTAGAAGAGCGAGCTACGTGCGAAAAATGAAAACTATAAAAGAGTTGGTCAGGTCAAAAACTAGAGCCAAAGTCAAATGGATTTGATGAGCAGCAGCAGAGAAGATGAAGAGTTGAGTTGAAAGAATTGAGAGTGAGTAGAGGACAATGATGATATTTAAATGCAGGCATTGGTTAAGTGGCCAGCACTCCTCCACTGCTGCACTCCTGCACTTGCCGCATAATTAATAATGGCGAAATGCAAGCCACAGACAAACGGTCAGGATAAACAGGACAGTCGATTGCATAGGCAGGACAATGCTGCTGTCAGTGCTATGCATTACAAGCACAAGCACAAGCTCAAGCAGTAGGATATTTGCATTTGATTTACGCACTGGCAATCCCTCAATTCCTGGTATACTCAGACTTAACACTCAACAACCTCCAGGGTAGAATATGCACTCGACACCCTAAGGCAAAGTCAAGCCATAAAACTTTGGCTTAAGTGCAAATGCGCTCAAATCTGCACTTAGACAACCAACACTGTATGCCTGAGTGTGTGTGTGTGTGTGTGTGTGTGTGTGTGTGTGTGTGTGTGTATATGTATTACTATAATTAAATTGAAAATTACTGCCAAGCAATTGCAATTGTCCACACGAATGGACAGTGGCCCCGAGTATGAGTCTACAATGTTAATAATAGGTTTCTGTATGTGTGGCCCTAATCATTGTCTGTGCATCTGTCTATGGCAAAATGTTTTTGGGTTTGGTTGCTTGTTTCTCGATTGTGGTGGGGGAGGGGGGTGTAGAGAGATGGGTTGGTAAGGTGGAGTAGGGTTGTAAGTTAGCAGGGAAGTTGAACTTGTCGTCCACGCATAAGTTATAAATTATGCATAGATGCATAATTTACAGCTCGTAAGGTCAGACAGTTGCATTTGCCACAGCACTAGTATATATATATATATATATATAGCTCTCCAACTCCAAATTATATGTATTATATACCTCAACCCTCAGTATGAGTGTGTATGGTGTGTGTAGTGGTGATTGCACAACTAGTAGAGTAGCATTAGTTATTGTCCTTGCTGCAATCCTTGTATAGACGCAATAAACCTAATGTTGTCATGTTTGTAACGCCTAGTCTGATCGCTCAAGTGTACAACGGGATTCTTTGAATATTAATTTTTACTACTGTAGTCCAAAAACAAGCCTAAAATTAAGGGAAAATATATTTTGCCATAACAAATTACTTAGTCTGATTGATATTTGTTGCTGCTGTTGCAGCTTCTACTTCAACATGAATGCATTCATTTGAATTAAGATATAAATTAATATATATTTCAATTTTAAAGTATTATTATTATTGTTTGGCCTTAACATCCCGAAGAGGAAACAGCCTAATGCAGAAAGTGATACAGCCTAATGCAGAATTTCCCTTCATGTTTTCCTGCTCTATGTGCGTCTTCTTCAATTGGTAATACCAAGCGACCCTAGGACTTCCGTCAGTTGGTCTTGTGGGGATCTTCTCCTACATTGTCCACCAACTACCTCATGAAATACTTTACAAACTAGAGCTTGTTTCTCCATACAAGCGACATGACCCAGCGACCCAGCGAACTCTTATAATATGCGTTCGCTAGACCTCATCAATTTCCCCGTAGAGCTCATACAGCTTGTCTTTCCGTCTAATAAGATGTGTATATATACTATATATCTATAGATTGTTTAAGATTTTGTATTAGTATTTTATTTAATATATTATTATGTTCTTTTTTGCTTTTGCTTTATCGAACTACCTGCAACTAGTTTGCTTCGATTTCAGTTTAAATATCGAGAGTTGAAACCCATCGACAGTTGTAGTTCATTGTACCAAACACAAAGCTGTTTGATGGGGCATATATATAACTTGCCCCTGCCTCTGCCCCAGCACCTACCACAACTCCAACTCATGACTGTGTGTGTGTGTGAGTGTGTGTAACACCTCGTTGTGTTGTAACCACATCAGAACTTGTTTTTGCATTGCTTTTAACCGCATCATTTTGATATATTTTGTGGCTTGGGTTGTTTAGCATCGTTGTTTTTACTGTATCATCATCACGAGTTACACGCACGAGCTGCGTCTGCCAGTTTTGCATAGAGGAAAGGGTACTGATATAGTACTGGATATATATATGTATATAGTATGTAGTATATAGCCAAAGTGCCGACAACTTGGTATAAGTGTACAAGAGCTCGGTACAAATTATCATGCATGTGTTTTGTCTTATTTCTTTGTCTTATTGCATTTTATTCAAATTTCCTACCGTGCGGTTTTTACGTTTATATCGTCGTCGGCATCGATTTGCAATTCGCAATCGTAATCAGCTTGAAGGCAACTTCTCTACAGCTATACACAGTATATATATACATATATTATACTACACTATATGTATATATATATATATATCTTTTGTGATACATATATATATATACAGTTTTTTTATTTTTGTTGTGAACGGACGATGACAGCCAGACCAAGAGGCGGTTCCCAGCAGACTTGTTTGTTTACTGTGTGTGCTGGTATATGTGTGGATTGGTGTGTGTTTGTACCTTGTATACAACTTGCAGATTGTTGTGCCAGTTTTCAACAAGCCGCTAGTGAATATTTATGGGTTTGTTTGGATTTATACACAATCAAACATCACAATTCTTCAGTCCAAAGGCATAAGGCATAAAACTGAGAGCTGAACCTAAACCTAACAGCTTACATTAAATAAAAAAATTAGAGAATAAAATTTTACAAAAGTTTTGCAACAATTTGAGTTGAGGTTAAACAAAAAAATATCAAAGGATATGCAGCAAACAATGATCTATATAATAATTTCTTTATTATAACTTTAACCCAATGTATACCGCAACTACCTTTGACCCTTCTGCATTGAGTGGAGTATAACTAGATATGCGTCTACTGAAAGATACTTTAAAATACATTATTATCTTTATTATCTTTTAGTAGGCATACTATATTCTATACATATGTAAGAACTTTACACACACACTTACACACACACATAAAGTTACAGTTCTTTTTGTGGTTAACAACCTGCACAATAAAAACACACAAAATGAAGAATAAAATTTAAAATGTTTATAGAAGTTTTGTAATGGACGGCAACGATATTTGCATTGGCATTTAGTTGAACCTTTTTCTTTTTTTTTTTGTGACCACCCATGAAATACCTTAACATTCCACATATATATATATATATATATATAGTACAGTTTGTTAGCCGTATTATTTTAACCCGGTTCTTGGTCACGTGTTTATGCTCTTCTTTCTCTCGGTGCTCTAATGTAATTTTTGGGGCTTACAAAAAAAATACCTTTTGTCTTTTACTTTATGGCCCGTAAGGGTCGACAGCTGTGTTTGTTACCAATTTGCTTCCGTAAAAGAAATACACACACACACACACACACATACATAGGCATACACATGTTGTATGAGGGAGCATAAGATCAAACCCCAAAAACATATTTTACACTCATGTAACTGCATTTCAATTCAGTTTTTTCTTTTTGGCATATTTTAAAAGTTTTCCATTTGCATTTTAAGACCATGTATAGGTTAGGGTTCTGAAGGGTTAACATTCAGAGTCATAACAATTTTCACCTGTCCAACAAGTAAAAACTCTGCCTAGCAATTAACCTGGCTAAACAATAAGAACATGGCTTGTAAAGGCAGCAGGCCCCCAAGGCAGGTCGAGGTATATGCAAGTCAATGCATTGATTTGCCTGAGCCTTAATTTGATGACTATCTGAGCTGAGTATCTACTGGTATGGTAATAGTATGCAGGGACAGAGGACAAGGCTTAAAACGGGCAGCTGTATGTGTTGTGTGCTGCGTGCTGCGTGCTGCTGCTTGCTGCTGCTGCTGGTGACACGCACATTTCTGAAGGATGAAGATGGGGGCGGATAACGACAACGTTCAAAATTGCTTATCAAAGTTGCACAATCAAAAAAAAAAGGAGAGGAGAAAAAGGAAAAAGGGAATGACGCACCAGCATAACGAGGAAACTGGTTGGGTAATAGGTATTCGATACTATATGAGTATGGTAGAGCATAGTATAGTAGATATATTGTATATTGGATATTTGAGTTTCAAGTATCGAGTATCGAGTGCTCGCTGCTACTTAGTTAGAGGGGCAAACTGGAACTGGCAGCGATTGTTGACTGCAAGTCATACGCACTCCACTTGGTTAAATGGCAAGAGCAGAGCAGTGCATGGAGGCGTATGTAGTATATATAAGAGAGGGAGGGGGGGGGGGTGTACACTCTACACAGCATAGACAATCAATCGGTAATGTGTGCAAAACAAATCAAGCAACAACATCGCAAGATATAATCAAAAGCGGCACCCTGCCACGTTTTTCATGTCAGACCAGGGCATCAGGGCTGCGGGCATGCAACAAATCAAGGATATAAATTTATATATATATATGTAATATATATTTAATGTATCTTTAAGGTGTATTTGATGCATATATCTATATATGTTTTGAAAACATTCTATGCCCTTGACTAACCATATGATATATGACCTGCAGTTGAACCCATCCCTAGTATAGTGATACGAAAGTTTATGGGCATATCAGAAATCTTTCTTCTCTGTGTATATATGTTTTGCTGTTGTGCCGCAGGCTTCTAGCTGCAGGCAATGTCCTGGACGTCTTCGCACTATTTTTCATTTCATTGCGCCGCTGCACATGGCTGTCAATTGCCATCCGGAGATGCGGCAACTGCCGCCGTCGTCGTCGTCCTTCTGCTACAGACTTCAAACCAGCTGCAGCTTCTTTAGGGCGCACTCTCAATGCTCAGTCCTAAGTCCTCAATACTCACTCCTTAGTCCTTAGTGCTCAATACTCAGTCCTTAGATATTGAAGAAGACGACGACGACGCGCGCCCGCATATCGATTTCAACGCTTTGTGCCTGTTTGCATACAAATATCCTAAGGATATGTTATGGAGATGCTCTTCTACATTTACCAGTCTACCAGTCTACCAATCTGCCATACTGCCAGCTTGCCGCCTGCTTTGGTTATCCTGTTCACTGTCACACGTACGCATGTAAATTGTATTTGTGCACAGCCCTTGTCATCGTATTTAGTGGTTCCCTTTCCGCCGTTTCTCTTGTTCTTTGCCCATTTCCCTTCCCCTTTGGATTTGCTCTTTGGTCGCTCGCTCCTTTTGCTTGATTTCATTTGCTGCGAGCAATTGTCTTCGTCGACGCTTGCATCGACTTTATTTTTTGCCAAAAACTTCCACTGCTCCCCCCTTCCACTTTCATTCTTCCATTCCATATTCAAATTCCTTGCTCTTTTGTAACTTGTCAAGCCAAGTAGCAGCCATTTTTAATACCCTTACAAAGGGATATTTAAATACGTTCATCTAATCTGTAACACATTAGGGCAATTTACATGCTACTCTTAAGATTATAAGCCATAGATATCTAATCATGTTTCGGAGTTGTTAATAAACCCAAAAACAGATGTTTTCCCTTTTTCATAAGATCAGCTTGGCTTAAGGTAAAGGCATGTACAACGGATCAGGCTATTATATATGCAGCTAGTTATCAGTCAGAAAGGGATCGTTCTTTGAGTTCAAGTTGAGCATACAAATTGTCTGAAGTCTCAACTAGTTTCTATATCAGTTTGAATAATCTTTTTGTACTACTACAAAATATCGTTTAATATTTAAAATCTCTTTACTATATCTTAATATATGGCAAGGGTATTTAGTATAGCTACTGCTGTTGCATGTGGCAGGACCTTTGCGCTTTTGTGCGTGCCTTCGTTTCGCCTGGCGCTGACATTTGATGTTTAATTTCAATAACTCTGTGCGTTCGTTTTTTAATTTTTTTTCGCTTATATTTTTTTTATTGTATTTTCAAGTTATTTTTTTGAGTTCAAGCATTTGACTGTCTCTGACTGCCAAATAGCTTCAAGTGCTTATACACACAAACACACACTTACACACACACATACACACATACGCTTAGTAAACCAATTTCAATTACAAGTGCCAATGGCGAAAAGTGTTGGCTGTGAATTACGGCAGAGAGAGAGAGAATGAAAACACAAGGAGAAAAATTAAATTTTTGTAAATAGCAAAAAGACTTGAAATTCCTTTACGAAAAAGAATTTGACTTAAACTAGTGATATGGCTAATATAAGTATTGGTAGCAGCATTTACTTTTCTTCCTCAAGCCTTGTTAAGATATTATTTAACCTTTTAGCAAGTCATTATGATCAATCTTCCAGGCTTCAGCTTTAACATGCACATTTCATATCCTTAAAAGATGCATCTCTTTCCCACTCTTTTACTCTCTCCGACTACTATATTTCTCTCTCTGTCTCTTTTATGTCTGCAAACAGACTGTGACTTCGACTGTGAAACCAATTACTCTACCACAATACCCGAAATATAATTTTGATTTCATTTCCTGCTGTCCGGCACTTTTGTGGTCACAATGCACACTGCAAACCACTGCAACATTTATAAATAAAGAGCGAAAATATGTGTGTGTAAGTGTGTGTGTGTGTATTTTTATAAAGGAAAACAGGCAAAGAAAAGAAGGAAAATGAAACTTCACCACATGAGACTGACTCTTCCGTTCCATGGGTTGCAGCTAACAAAGAACTCATGTGTGTCCATGCAATTGGTAAAGGTCAGTCAGACATCGTTTAGGGGTTTTCACTTTCAGTGCTTATGGTTAAATACTGCTCAGCGGGTGTTCTATTTCGATTCGATACACACACAAACACACATAAACAAAGACACACGTGCGCGCGGGAGGTGTGAAAATTTAAAGGTGAATAGCGAACGCGCTTAGGGAAATTATTATTGAAGGGTTTAAATGAATTATGAGTACTAAGTGGAAATTGGTGCGGTGGGCAACCGCATCAACAAAAGACTCTCCTCTTTAGTTAACTGTTGCAGATATTAAAGCTATAGATGATATTTTTTATAGCTAGGTCAAGGGGGTTAGGGGTAATGGATTGAAGTTAGCGGGGAAACCCGATGTTGGGGTTAACACAGTTGTCAGTTGCTTGTTGTACTCGAGTCGCCAGCTGTTAATGAACATTCAACTGGCTAATTAATTTTATACATTTATTAAACTTTTTGGACCCTACGGAAGGAAGGACGGAAGGATGGAGAACGGAAGGGAAGGAATAGGGAAGAGAAGGGAAGAAAGAAAAACCCGGTGGCAGCCACACAACTGTTGGCAACCCACGAAACTATTTACCATACAAATCTAATTTTATCAACTTTGTCTTTCGCGCCAGTTTAACTAGCTACACGGCATGTTGGTTGGTTGTCCTTCGTCCTGCTTATCTCTCTCCCTCTCTCTTCTACATTGGCATCTATCGTATACTCTGTTACTTTTGCTACTTCCTTTTGGTCTATGTCAAAACATTGTGACACAGTTCTGTTCTGCTTTCTTACAATTTTCCCCGGTCTATTTTCTTAACGTTTGTTACGGCTCGCGCCATTCTCTTGGCTCATTAACGTTGGCCTTTGTTTTGGCCTGTCATCGTTGTTGCCGTCCTTTAGCTGGGAAGCAGACGACAGTCAGTCCTTTTGTAATTTATAAAAGTCCATAGTACTTTTGTATGTACTCTTCTTTTGACCAATTCTAATATCGCTTGAATCTCTCATAGCCAGAGAACTTGTGATAGAGCCAAAAGCTTGGCACACAAAACGCTTGGCATCGGCATGTAAATCAGGTCAAAACAATGCAACTGACAGTGAATTGTATTTTGGTAGTAGTTGTCATTGTTGTAGTAGTTGTTGTAGGTTTCATTCGTTTGTCCATTTGTACGTTTTGTACATTTGTCCTTGCGTCCATTCGTCCTGCCACAATGACACATTCAGGACTCTAGCACAGTTTACTTCATTATTGGTTACTCAGCAATTCATTCACAGGACACACCTTATAGTGTCTGTTGAACTGTTTTTGGTCTCGTTGCGGCTGCTGTTGCTGTTTCTTGTGCTGCTCTCGCATTGCCCTTTTTATGGCCAGCCATGTCCTTTTGCTTATCCTGACTGGGCTGACTAATGACAAGCAGAACCAGAAGTAAAAGCAGTAGCAACAGCAGCAGCAAGCACCAGTAGCCAGCACCACATTGCCAATTCGTCCTGTATCCCGTTTTGGCCCGGCCTTTTGTCAACGAAAGACTCCTCTTTTAGCCGTAGTCATTGGCCGCTCAACATTCTCCACTCCATATTCTGTTCCAGTTCTTTGGCTTTAATGGCGTTTGTCTTCTGACTGTTTGACTGGCTGACGGCCTGACGCCTTGCTGCCTGGTAAAAAGCCAACTCTTACAAGCAACTCTAGTAGGGGCTGTTCCCAGTCCAAAACAAAAGGTATGTCCTCCTGCCACTGCCATTGCCACTGCTATTGCCACTGCCACTGCCTCAAATTGTGGGCAAGGGCCAGCAGGTGCGCATTTTATAACAAAGGCATAAATTATTTCTACTGTCAGCATTGCTTTCATGCGGCTTTCGCCAGGTCGACAGACAGCGAATGAGACTGAGGCTTCGACAGAGACTGAGACTGAGACTTAGACTGAGACTTCAACTAAGACTTCGACTGAGGGAAGGCCTGTAAATGGCATTTGGCTCCACTTATTGTTTGGCTATTGATTTGAATTTGACCAAAGAATTATACATAAGTTATTCCGCATTTATCGTATCACAGTCAACAACAGGATGTTGGGTGAATGGGGAGGTATTTCTTTACCTTCTATACTCACAATAAGCTGAAGTGTGACAAAAAGGTAAGGTAACTTTTGTGGAAAGTTTATTGTTTTAGTTAACTTGGCCATAAAGTATCTTAATGATTGCAATTTGTTTGGTTTGACTTTAATTATAAATTTACTCACAGCATGAATTAAGAATGAGCTACCAACAATAGATATATAAAGTGAGAGAGAAATAGAAAGACAGGAATAGGGGAATGTCTATATATTGTTTATTGAATGAACTACAATTTCATGATAAAATATACAAATTGTTAATTGAAAGTTCCCAAGTTATTTGAAATTGACATTTGACAAACAAAACTATTGCTAAGGATTTGACTTGCAGTAGATTCTCAGAGCAAACATTGAGCCTTGAATTTTCGATAAACATATGTGAAATATCCTTTGGGCATGTTCCTTTAAGCACTAATATTATTTGTATACATATAGAGCATATATATATATATATATATATAAACTAATATTAATTGTTTCATTAGATGCAATTGATCAAGAACTAATACAATTTAATCAATGAAATTGATAGTATTGATATTGGTATTGATATTGATATTGGTAGATGGAACTGTTAGGAGCATACTTAAATTGGTTGCAGCATATGAATGTGTCAAGTCTATAATAAATTCCCCGTATTACCCTATAACCATACATAAGAATACTCAAGGATAATAGCTTCAAAAATATCACTCATTACCTCAAGAAAAGTCAAGGATAATAGTTACAAATGTTTCACTTTCATATGCCTAAAATTTTCCATAGTTACAACTGAGTTTCTATAACTATTATACATAATTATTTTTAGCATTTTTGACTTACTTAATTTGCATTAATTTGTTGTTGGTCATATGACAAAAATTAATATAATTTGGTTATGCTATTTGACATAACTAAATGCAGAAATTAAATTATTGGATTTAGTTCAGTTATTTCGCAATTTGTTTCTATTGAACAATTTGTTAACTTTTCATTATACAAAATGCTAATTTCAATGAAAATATATATCTCCGTATACTATATATAATTATGACCTTGCCAAAAAATCTAAAATTGGTATATATATTATAATTATATTATGGCCATAAATTTAAATATACTAAAAAATAGAAATTATTTGAAAATTATATGAATATTTTTATTCTTTTTGTTGGTTTGTCAAATGGGTTGAAATTTTTCAATCGTTGTCGACTGACTGGGCAGGCAAATGAATAATTTAGACAAAGGTTTTAAACAAAAGCTAAAAATTGCCAGCCGAAAACACACAGCCACAACACACACCCACACACACGCGTATAAAAATACAATTGCAGTTAATACAATAAATAAATAATTGATTTGTTGTTTAACCAGACAACCAATTGTGCTTAACTATTGAATGTATGTGTGTGTGGGTGTGTGTATTTGTGTGTTTGTATATATTCAATGTTGTGTATGTGTGTGTGTGTGTATTGTGTGTATTTACTGGCGGTTATCCAACCAGACTTTGTGAGCTATAAAGAGTCATAGATAGTAAACATATAAAGAGCTGTTGATTTCAACTGAAATATAATTACAATATGCAAAAAAAAAATATGTCTAGCACATAAACAGACTAAAATATACCCTGTAATTATTGACAAATATTAGAAATATATTGTGAAATTTATAAAAAATAAATTGGAGTTTGTAACCCAGAAAAAATAAAACAAATTTTTGGTCTTAAATTGAGGCTTAAAGTAAAAATTTAAAGAAATTTAATTGGGTATCAGGGTGATTTTCCCATCGCATGTATTGACCCTATTTTGATACTTTATAGGGTATTAATAAAGGGTAAATTCTATTTCACATTAATTGTAATATTGTGCATAATCAAATTTAGAACAATTCTAGATAATTTGCAAAAAAAACTTTAATTACTTTAATTGTATATTAGAGTTTTGTGTGCTCTTGGCCCTTATATAAACCAGGAATTGTATCAGTTAGAAATCAGTAAACAGTTACAGATTCAGTTTTAACTCATTCTCAAAAATGAAGGCAACACTATTCTCAGCTATTTTGGTCATCTTTATGGCATTTGTACAGGTAACATTTAACCCTAAACAAATCCTTTTAACTCGACACTACAAGGACTTGTATACAATTTGTCCTGCAGTGCGACCAAAATTTTCAAGCTGTAATGAAACAGTGCATGGATGACAATAAGATAACGGAGGCTGAGCTCAAGGACTTCATGACCGGTGGCATGCCAAACAATGCCAATGAGAACATTAAGTGCTATGCCAAATGTCTGATGGAGAAGCAAGGACACATGACCAATGGCCAGTTCAATGGGGATGCCATGATTGGTACGCTACAGAATGTGCCCGTTTTTAAGGACAAAATATCTGAAATCACAGCTGCTGTCAATGATTGCAAGTCTATGAAGGGTACCAACGATTGTGATACTGCATTCAAGGTATCCATGTGCCTTAAGGAGCATAAGGCCGCCATAAAATCCTAAAGGATATGAGAAACAACCAATGACAAATGTTAGAACGACAAAATTTGGCCAACAGAATTAAACAGGGCAAAAAGGTTTTAGTTTTATTTTAAATAAATTGTAATTTGCTGTTGTTAAAGGACATTCTTGGTGTAGGGCTTGGCACTAAAAAGAAAAAATAAAAACAAAATAGGAAGGAAATTAAAAACGTTAATAAAAATTATAAAATAAAAGCAAAAAATATACAAAAAAAGCAAAGAAAATATGAAAAAGTTAAAAAACTTCGTGGTGGGTCACAAGCTGCAAACTGTTAACTGTAATTGGAGAGAGAATCTCAGCTTATTTGATTATCTTTAATCTTATCTGCTGTTATTATATTTAAAACCAAATTCTTCATAATAAGGCGTGTCTCAAAGTGTGAGTGTGTGTGTGTGTGTGTGAGCAAACCGCAGCATCCTTAGCTAGCTGAGGCAAGCGGCGGCGGACAGGCAATTTCACTGACCAGTTAACAGTGACAAACCCAACATATATTATATATATATATATATATATCCCCAAATGTTGCTGCTGGTTGTTGGTTGTCCCAAGATGAACATGCCTCATTGCAGCTGTAATGCTGCAGCATTATGTGATTTATCAAGAGAATCGCCGGGGACACGCACGAACAGTTCTGGGAAGCAGACCATTGACAACCTGTTTCCTATTTCAGACAGAGTGAGAGAGAGAGAGAGAGGAGAGAGAGCTCGCGAGATGTTGTCTACGAATATCATTTGTCAATTTTAATAAGTTTAAAATCAAGATAATTAAAAAACAACGCATAGCTATGTTTGCTGGGGGGGAAATTGAAGGGAAATGTTTCATTACAGCTTGAAAATTTTGGTCGCACTGCAGGACAAATTGTATACAAGTCCTTGTAGTGTCGAGTTAAAAGGATTTGTTTAGGGTTAAATGTTACCTGTACAAATGCCATAAAGATGACCAAAATAGCTGAGAATAGTGTTGCCTTCATTTTTGAGAATGAGTTAAAACTGAATCTGTAACTGTTTACTGATTTCTAACTGATACAATTCCTGGTTTATATAAGGGCCAAGAGCACACAAAACTCTAATATACAATTAAAGTAATTAAAGTTTTTTTTTGCAAATTATCTAGAATTGTTCCAAATTTGATTATGCACAATATTACAATTAATGTGAAATAGAATTTACCCTTTATTAATACCCTATAAAGTATCAAAATAGGGTCAATACATGCGATGGGAAAATCACCCTGATACCCAATTAAATTTCTTTAAATTTTTACTTTAAGCCTCAATTTAAGACCAAAAATTTGTTTTATTTTTTCTGGGTTACAAACTCCAATTTATTTTTTATAAATTTCACAATATATTTCTAATATTTGTCAATAATTACAGGGTATATTTTAGTCTGTTTATGTGCTAGACATATTTTTTTTTTGCATATTGTAATTATATTTCAGTTGAAATCAACAGCTCTTTATATGTTTACAATCTATGACTCTTTATAGCTCACAAAGTCTGGTTGGATAACCGCCAGTAAATACACACAATACACACACACACACACATACACAACATTGAATATATACAAACACACAAATACACACACCCACACACACATACATTCAATAGTTAAGCACAATTGGTTGTCTGGTTAAACAACAAATCAATTATTTATTTATTGTATTAACTGCAATTGTATTTTTATACGCGTGTGTGTGGCTGTGTGTTGTGGCTGTGTGTGTTTTCGGCTGGCAATTTTTAGCTTTTGTTTAAAACCTTTGTCTAAATTATTCATTTGCCTGCCCAGTCAGTCGACAACGATTGAAAAATTTCAACCCATTTGACAAACCAACAAAAAGAATAAAAATTTTCATATAATTTTCAAATAATTTCTATTTTTTAGTATATTTAAATTTATGTCCCTAATATAATTATAATATATATACCAATTTTAGATTTTTTGGCAAGGTCATAATTATATATAGTATACGGAGATATATATTTTCATTGAAATTAGCATTTTGTATAATGAAAAGTTAACAAATTGTTCAATAGAAACAAATTGCGAAATAACTGAACTAAATCCAATGATTTAATTTCTGCATTTAGTTATGTCAAATAGCATAACCAAATTATATTAATTTTTGTCATATGACCAACAACAAATTAATGCAAATTAAGTAAGTCAAAAATGCTAAAAATAATTATGTATAATAGTTATAGAAACTCAGTTGTAACTATGGAAAATTTTAGGCATATGAAAGTGAAACATTTGTAACTATTATCCTTGACTTTTCTTGAGGTAATGAGTGATATTTTTGAAGCTATTATCCTTGAGTATTCTTATGTATGGTTATAGGGTAATACGGGGAATTTATTATAGACTTGACACATTCATATGCTGCAACCAATTTAAGTATGCTCCTAACAGTTCCATCTACCAATATCAATATCAATACCAATATCAATACTATCAATTTCATTGATTAAATTGTATTAGTTCTTGATCAATTGCATCTAATGAAACAATTAATATTAGTTTATATATATATATATATATATATGCTCTATATGTATACAAATAATATTAGTGCTTAAAGGAACATGCCCAAAGGATATTTCACATATGTTATCGAAAATTCAAGGCTCAATGTTTGCTCTGATCTACTGCAAGTCAAATCCTTAGCAATAGTTTTGTTTGTCAAATGTCAATTTCAAATAACTTGGGAACTTTCAATTAACAATTTATATTTTATCATGAAGTATCATTCATAAACAATATATAGACATTCCCTATTCCTGTCTTTCTATTTCTCTCTCACTTATATATCTATTGTTGGTAGCTCATCTCATGCTGTGAGTAAATTTATAATTAAAGTCAAACCAAACAAATTGCAATCATTAAGATACTTTATGGCCAAGTTAACTAAAACAATAAACTTTCCACAAAAGTTACCTTACCTTTTGTCACACTTCAGCTTATTGTGAGTATAGAGGTAAGAATTGGTTTTTTTTTTTTTTCTCACCCAGTGGAGCCATTTACAGGCCTTCCCTCAGTCAAGTCTTAGTTGAAGTCTCAGTCTAAGTCTCAGTCTCAGTCTCTGTCGAAGCCTCAGTCTCATTCGCTGTCTGTCGACCTGGCGAAAGCCGCATGAAAGCAATGCTGACAGTAGAAATAATTTATGCCTTTGTTATAAAATGCGCACCTGCTGGCCCTTGCCCACAATTTGAGGCAGTGGCAGTGGCAATAGCAGTGGCAATGGCAGTGGCAGGAGGACATACCTTTTGTTTTGGACTGGGAACAGCCCCTACTAGAGTTGCTTGTAAGAGTTGGCTTTTTACCAGGCAGCAAGGCGTCAGGCCGTCAGCCAGTCAAACAGTCAGAAGACAAACGCCATTAAAGCCAAAGAACTGGAACAGAATATGGAGTGGAGAATGTTGAGCGGCCAATGACTACGGCTAAAAGAGGAGTCTTTCGTTGACAAAAGGCCGGGCCAAAACGGGATACAGGACGAATTGGCAATGTGGTGCTGGCTACTGGTGCTTGCTGCTGCTGTTGCTACTGCTTTTACTTCTGGTTCTGCTTGTCATTAGTCAGCCCAGTCAGGATAAGCAAAAGGACATGGCTGGCCATAAAAAGGGCAATGCGAGAGCAGCACAAGAAACAGCAACAGCAGCCGCAACGAGACCAAAAACAGTTCAACAGACACTATAAGGTGTGTCCTGTGAATGAATTGCTGAGTAACCAATAATGAAGTAAACTGTGCTAGAGTCCTGAATGTGTCATTGTGGCAGGACGAATGGACGCAAGGACAAATGTACAAAACGTACAAATGGACAAACGAATGAAACCTACAACAACTACTACAACAATGACAACTACTACCAAAATACAATTCACTGTCAGTTGCATTGTTTTGACCTGATTTACATGCCGATGCCAAGCGTTTTGTGTGCCAAGCTTTTGGCTCTATCACAAGTTCTCTGGCTATGAGAGATTCAAGCGATATTAGAATTGGTCAAAAGAAGAGTACATACAAAAGTACTATGGACTTTTATAAATTACAAAAGGACTGACTGTCGTCTGCTTCCCAGCTAAAGGACGGCAACAACGATGACAGGCCAAAACAAAGGCCAACGTTAATGAGCCAAGAGAATGGCGCGAGCCGTAACAAACGTTAAGAAAATAGACCGGGGAAAATTGTAAGAAAGCAGAACAGAACTGTGTCACAATGTTTTGACATAGACCAAAAGGAAGTAGCAAAAGTAACAGAGTATACGATAGATGCCAATGTAGAAGAGAGAGGGAGAGAGATAAGCAGGACGAAGGACAACCAACCAACATGCCGTGTAGCTAGTTAAACTGGCGCGAAAGACAAAGTTGATAAAATTAGATTTGTATGGTAAATAGTTTCGTGGGTTGCCAACAGTTGTGTGGCTGCCACCGGGTTTTTCTTTCTTCCCTTCTCTTCCCTATTCCTTCCCTTCCGTTCTCCATCCTTCCGTCCTTCCTTCCGTAGGGTCCAAAAAGTTTAATAAATGTATAAAATTAATTAGCCAGTTGAATGTTCATTAACAGCTGGCGACTCGAGTACAACAAGCAACTGACAACTGTGTTAACCCCAACATCGGGTTTCCCCGCTAACTTCAATCCATTACCCCTAACCCCCTTGACCTAGCTATAAAAAATATCATCTATAGCTTTAATATCTGCAACAGTTAACTAAAGAGGAGAGTCTTTTGTTGATGCGGTTGCCCACCGCACCAATTTCCACTTAGTACTCATAATTCATTTAAACCCTTCAATAATAATTTCCCTAAGCGCGTTCGCTATTCACCTTTAAATTTTCACACCTCCCGCGCGCACGTGTGTTTTTGTTTCTGTGTGTTTGTGTGTGTATCGAATCGAAATAGAACACCCGCTGAGCAGTATTTAACCATAAGCACTGAAAGTGAAAACCCCTAAACGATGTCTGACTGACCTTTACCAATTGCATGGACACACATGAGTTCTTTGTTAGCTGCAACCCATGGAACGGAAGAGTCAGTCTCATGTGGTGAAGTTTCATTTTCCTTCTTTTCTTTGCCTGTTTTCCTTTATAAAAATACATACACACACACTTACACACACATATTTTCGCTCTTTATTTATAAATGTTGCAGTGGTTTGCAGTGTGCATTGTGACCACAAAAGTGCCGGACAGCAGGAAATGAAATCAAAATTATATTTCGGGTATTGTGGTAGAGTAATTGGTTTCACAGTCGAAGTCACAGTCTGTTTGCAGACATAAAAGAGACAGAGAGAGAAATATAGTAGTCGGAGAGAGTAAAAGAGTGGGAAAGAGATGCATCTTTTAAGGATATGAAATGTGCATGTTAAAGCTGAAGCCTGGAAGATTGATCATAATGACTTGCTAAAAGGTTAAATAATATCTTAACAAGGCTTGAGGAAGAAAAGTAAATGCTGCTACCAATACTTATATTAGCCATATCACTAGTTTAAGCCAAATTCTTTTTCGTAAAGGAATTTCAAGTCTTTTTGCTATTTACAAAAATTTAATTTTTCTCCTTGTGTTTTCATTCTCTCTCTCTCTGCCGTAATTCACAGCCAACACTTTTCGCCATTGGCACTTGTAATTGAAATTGGTTTACTAAGCGTATGTGTGTATGTGTGTGTGTAAGTGTGTGTGTAAGTGTGTGTTTGTGTGTATAAGCACTTGAAGCTATTTGGCAGTCAGAGACAGTCAAATGCTTGAACTCAAAAAAATAACTTGAAAATACAATAAAAAAAATATAAGCGAAAAAAAATTAAAAAACGAACGCACAGAGTTATTGAAATTAAACATCAAATGTCAGCGCCAGGCGAAACGAAGGCACGCACAAAAGCGCAAAGGTTCTGCCACATGCAACAGCAGTAGCTATACTAAATACCCTTGCCATATATTAAGATATAGTAAAGAGATTTTATATATTAAACGATATTTTGTAGTAGTACAAAAAGATTATTCAAACTGATATAGAAACTAGTTGAGACTTCAGACAATTTGTATGCTCAACTTGAGCTCAAAGGACGATCCCTTTCTGACTGATAACTAGCTGCATATATAATAGCCTGATCCGTTGTACATGCCTTTACCTTAAGCCAAGCTGATCTTATGAAAAAGGGAAAACATCTGTTTTTGGGTTTATTAACAACTCCGAAACATGATTAGATATCTATGGCTTATAATCTTAAGGAGTAGCATGTAAATTGCCCTAATGTGTTACAGATCAGCATGAAACGTATTTAAACATCCCTTTGTAAGGGTATTAAAAATGGCTGCTACTTGGCTTGACAAGTTACAAAAGAGCAAGGAATTTGAATATGGAATGGAAGAATTAAAGTGGAAGGGGGGAGCAGTGGAAGTTTTTGGCAAAAAATAAAGTCTATGTAAGTGTCTACTAAGA